>CAIGRL010232901.1:0-19603 GCA_903798325.1 Fraxinus xanthoxyloides
TTATATATTTTTTTCAAAAATTTCCAATTAACTATTTTTTTAAAAATTTTGTAGTTATTTTTATTTTTTTAATTATTCACGGGGCGGGTTCAGGGCTCTTCGGGGCAGGGCACCCCCTTCCCGCCCCACCCCGCCCCACCAACCCGATGGGGTGGGACATGGCGGTTTTTTTGCCATCACTATCTCATACCAACTTAGAAAATATGAGGAAGAAATATGCGTACATGGTTCTCTTTTATAAAGAGAGAAATTACAACAGAAAAGGAAACTAATTAAAGTTAATATTAGACAGCCCCTACTTTCCTGATTTTTTACAGATTTTACTACCTATATTTACATAGAAACAAATCCTAAAATCTCTCGGATTGTGACTAAATCAAGGCTGAATTTCCAACAGGATTTTGACTGAATTTGAACAAACTGGCAACGAATTATGAGTGCCGTAATTCCTTAATTCTTTAGATTCATTAATTTTTGTGGGTACTGGACCAAGGCCTAAGCATGTCATTGCAAGAACTTTAGTTTCTGTAAAGTGTAAACATAAGCTCAAACTAAATTCGATTGGTGTCAAAACGTGCACTCCAAGCCATGCCTGCCCATGTAAATCTTACACCACAGGTCGGCTCGGTGTGGACCTGGCCAACCTGGTGAGGTCCAACCCTCACCAGGCTCGCTCATTTTAGGCACCTCAAAATATAATGCAGCTGGATCTTAATTAAAATACTTGATCCAGTCCCAATTTCTGAACTTTCATCCTCTCAGAATTCCATATGATGTCAATTAGCTCTGTAGGATTACTTTGAGGCTACGTTGAAATGATGAAACAAGGACAGAGAATTTCAACGAGGACGAGCCTGCACTAGGTGTGAAATCGAGCAGTTATCAGTCCTCGTGTATCATCTGTATTTGCATAAAGAGTATGCGCTGTACACTGTACTATTCAATGCTACTGAATCTCCCTATGAAACATGCAGACGAAGTTTTGTTTTAGAAGATAAATGACCAAAATAATACCAACCTTATTACATGAGACTTGTCCCTCCACCACTGATAGTGCATACTTTAGCCTTAAATCAACTGAACTGATCACAATATGAGACCAGAGACATCAAAGTAAATTTCTTACTATGCCATACACAGAAATTATATAATTGAAATTCAGTTTATACAAGTTCATGACAGAACTGCAAACAGGATTTTGACTTCAAACTATGAAGATAAATAGAAGCTCATAATCCCGAATAATTTGAAAGAAGGAAAAATCAGAATCTTCTATATATTCTAATACTAGAATGAATAAATTCAGAAGAAGCACCGTTGTTTGGTTAGTCACTAGGCGGTTGAAAGCGTTTGAGTCGCTGCACAACTTGCTTCATTGTAGGCCGAGCTGAATATGATTCAAGAGTACAAAGAATAGCCACATGCAGCATTTTCACAAGGTCATCCTGTGGGCCCGAATCCCATAGAGATGAGAAGAAAAAATCCTCAGCCTGACCTTGTTTGAGTAACAAGCACGCCCATGAAACAATGTTGAATCCATCTTCATATGAATAAAATGAAGGATCGAGAGCTTTCTTGTCGGACAATAACTCAAGCAGCACTACACCATAGCTGTAAACATCGGCCTTATTGGATACGCGGCCTTTCAGCGCATATTCTGGAGCTATGTATCCGTAAGTTCCGGCTACACGAGTGGTAGCATGAGTTTGTGTAGCAGACAGAGATTTTGACAATCCAAAGTCAGACAAATAGGCATTGCAGTCGTCGTCCAACAAAATATTACTAGGTTTGATGTCTCGATGTAGAATACGTGGATTACACTGGTCGTGCAGATAAGTTAGTGCAGAGGCAATATTGAGAGCAATCTTGTGAACTATTCTCCAATCAAAAGCTCTTCTGGCTCTTTCCCGAATGAATTCTTCTAGATTTCCTCCAGGAAGGTAGTTATATATCAGAAACATTTCCGCTTGACTGGCACAATACCCTATCAAAGTTATGAGGTTTGGGTGTTTGATTCGTCCAAGGGTCCTGACCTCAGCACAGAACTGTGGGATGCCTTGGCACCTTTCAGTAGTGAGCCTTTTCACTGCTAATGTCAATCCCGGAGAAACTTCAGCCCGGTAGGTGGCACCAAATCCACCATTTCCTATGCAATTGCTACTGTTAAAATTTCCCGTCGCCTGGACCACACTATCATACGTTAAGGGTACCCCTATGTCCTTGAAAAAGTTAGTTTCCCTTCTCGGTGGCGACAAAGTATTCTGACCCTTTGAATCTGATATTTTCCTTTTTGCATAACATAATACAAAAGCCAAAACAACTGCAATAACGACTGCTGCAGATATTATGCATACTTTAGCTATAAGATTAACTCCCTTTTTACCACTTTTAGGATGGCTTCTTGATTCAGAAGGTGCATGCTTCGGCGACTTTTTAACATGCTTCAGGCTAGCACAATGGCCCCAATTGGTCGGTCCCTCAAAGTTGTCTACGGGATCCCAAACTATCTGCAGCTTTGGAAGTGTGGTAATCTCAATGGGAATTGAACCATCAAAACAGTTATAATCTTCTAATGCCGCATCAGCTATTCTGGGAGACACTGCTCCACGTGGATTCCTCTTGTTCGGGAGAGCATTAATTTGACTTGAAAGAACAAGAACCGACAAATTAATACAATTTCCGAGCTTTTCAGGGAGGGGACCACTTAATCTGTTTCTTGAAACATTCAGAACTTCAAGGTTTCGAAGTTCACCTAGCTCCATAGGGATAAAGCCACATAACGCATTTGAAGACAACAAAAGTGTCCTTAAATGGCTACAATTTCCCAAAGCACGCGGAATTTCCCCCTTCAGGAAATTAGCCGACAAATCCAAATGCTCAAGATTCCCACAATCATACCCCAAAGTATCTGGGACATGGCCCCCTAACTGATTAAACGACAAACTCAGCACTCGTAACTTTCTAAAACCGCCAATGAATCCGGGAATCACACCATTAATTTCATTTCCAGCTAAATTCAAAATCCTTAAAACCCTACACATCGCGAGGGAAGGTGGAAATTTCCCAGAAATCATGTTATAAGCAAGGTTAAGAACCCTTAATTTCCTTAAACCAGTGAATTCATAATCCGAAAAGTTTCCCACAATAACATTCCCTTCAAGATCAAGTACTTTAAGATTTTTCAGGCCCCATATTTGGACAGGAATCTCACCACTGAGTTCATTGAATGGAAGTGACAGAACCTTAAGTTCTTTGAGTTTTCCGATAACAGGCGGCAGTTTTCCCACTATTTTTCCATTCATTTCAGTGCAGTTTCTTCGTATTCCAATGCCATGCAAAGCTAACATGGAATTCATAGAACACTGATGAGAAACCGGAAAGTTACCTCCAATTTTCAGCCCGGAAACTCTGAAATTGGAATCGCAGGACACTCCAAACCAAGAGCAATAGTCAGAACTGTCTGCATTCCAACTGGAAAGAATTCCACGAGGGTCTGAAACAGATTTCTTGAATTCCAGCAGAATATTTTTCTCATCTGAAGATTGGCCAGAGACTGATAGAATGTACAGAAAAATGCAAACAAAATTCATGGCCACAGAAAACGCAGAATTTCTCCTTCGCATAGCAGCAAAACACACCATTCTCTTATTCTTCAGAAACCCTGTATGAATAAAAGAAAAAATTATCAACTGCTGTTGCAGAATTTAGGATAAAACAAATTTATTTCTCACTCTTTTCCAAACAAAATCCGATATTTGAAACCAAAAAGAACAGAGCAAAAAAAAGGAGAATGCAGAGAACAACAACAACAAGAAGAATCTAGAATCTTAAAAAACAGAAGTTCTCGTGTTGTGTGAAAATCAAACCTTAAACGAAGATGATTGTTTCCTGTCTTTCTCCTGAAACAACAAGTTTTATTCCGAGGAAACAATAGGGCTTAGTGGAAAAAGAGAATATTCTTCTTCTTCAGATTGCTGTTACTTCTCTCACTGTAAGCCTACTACAACATTTTCTCGGACAATTTTTTTCATGCTTTAAGGAGGAGAAGGTGGACCCCATATGGAGACTTTGGCAGCTGCCATGGGCCCCATATCAACCCTGTACACATTTTCAGTCATTTATCAGAAACAAACATAGTTGAAAGTCATCTATGCACTTGTGCCACATGGCCTGACCAAAGGATCTGCCACGTGGCATAACTGTCTACAACTAACGTTTAGTTACCATTAAATGATGATACCTCCTAAAACGACGTCAGATCAGAGAGCTCCTTCTTCATATTGCACAAATTTTCTTAATACAAGTAATCTCATTTTAACAATCTATCATGTGGGTATCTCTTAAATGTTAAAATCACTTAAAATATTAATAAGATTTTCACATCAATAGACGGTGAAATATAATCAAAGCAAAAAAGTAATTGAACTTTCCTTAAAAGAATTACTTAAACCTGGTTTAAGGTTTTGATATTTAAGGAAAACTGATAATTACATTTTGTATTCAAATGTTAAGTTGTAATTGAAAATTCTCAAATCTTGAACATTTCTTCAATATAATCGCGTAACTTATTTTTGTAACCTCTGTCAAGAAACGCTTATTTTAAAAAGTTTCTCCTTTTCTGATCTTTAATCTTGAAGAGATAATGACAATTAATTAAAGGACATATCATTAATATTTCACTCAACTGCATGAATCTTCTTCTTATTATCGAAATCTGATTGAGATTAGGCTGTCATTAATTGCTTATTGTTAGCAAGAGTCAAAAAAATGTTGTTACTGTCAGACAGAGTAACAAACCAGGATGAAGCAGTAAATGAAAAATGAGTAAAAATAATGCATGATTTATTACGACATGATGATGTAAGCATGACATCGAATTTAAGCAATTGAGTTCACATATATAAAACAATATTGCAAAATCATGCTCTAGGTTAATCTAGCACGATTAATTATCAATGTATTGCATACAGATCAAAGCCTAATAGAACATAGCCGAAATAGTCAATAAGAACAATTTCTTCCAAGGGAAAAGAATATAATGTCCAAATCCGATTCCCGACTTTGTCCAGAACCACATTACAAGTTGAGGATTCCACAATGGACAGCCTTCGTTTACCTTTCTTTCTTCTCTAAGGTCAGAAGAAGCAGTGACTGCAGAAGGACCAAGTAGCTAAGGGAAAATACAATACCTACTTCTGACCATCTTTACATAAAATGGGATAATTAGTTGTTCTATAAGAGGAGACCTACACATTTCGACCAGAAACTACTCTATCTTTAATTAGTCTCTAAACCTTATCTTTACCATATCTTTTTGTTGGTTCTAGGTATCCAACGGAGATTAGTTAGCATATTCAGTAAGATGTGACAGGAGAAAAGGGTAAAGCTCTCCTTTTCTCAACCGTATTGTGGGCAATGACAGCATGAACAGGAAGAAGAGCAAGAGAAGCAAGAGCACCGCTTTCTTAATGCTGCCTTCAATGCCTTCATGGAGCATGGCGATATCATGCGCTGATTGGGATATCATCTCTTAGTAAAGCTTATTTTCCCATCAGGCAAACTGCATTGCATCGACATAAGTTACTTCACTATGCTCATAGATTAACAATACTATTAAGTATGCTATTATTATCCATCAAGAGTCGATACGATAAATACACCATAAATTAGACGAGAAGACAAGAAAGCATCCAATAGGTAATAATTATTATTCAACAAGCAACGCTATTTTCGGTTAAAGGATAGAAAGAAGCATACTTGTAAGAAGGATCAACAGAGATTCTTTTTGGTTTGCCATTCCATCGATAGCAGAACATCAAGCTGCAATGGAATGGTTGAACTTACAGCTCGACAAAGACAAGCACTTGCAGCAGCAGCTCCACAAAAATGGGCACTTGCAGGAGCAACTCGAACAAGATGGGCACGAGCAGCAGAAACTTGTCGACCGTGATGGGCACTTGCAGCAGCAGCTCGACCAGGTTGGACACTTGTAATGGCACCTTGGGCCAGCTACCTTCCAGTTGCATCTCTGACATTTACAACAGCACCTCAGCCACTTACAACCACAGCTTGGAAATGTTAAGCAATATCTCAAGCAGCCCAGAAAGCTAAACCACTTGCAAGAGCAGCCAGAGCATTTCTGGCAGCACTTGGGCCACTTAAAGCAGCAGCTTGGCCATTTACAACAGCAGAACGTTGAGTTGCAATTACAACAATGGCATAATGGACATGCAGGCTTCTTTCTGCAACACACAAATGGTTTGTTTGGTAAGGTGGATTGTACAATACTTACGAATCAAGAAAGAAAGAAAAAAAGCTAATATCTCTTTACCGTACGGTCCAATCCTCTCGTACTGTGCAATAAACTTGTCTAAAGGGTAGATTCTCATTCACAAAGAACAACATATGGGAAATCCATATTTTTGTGGAAAAAAGGTTGTCTCCGATAAAAAAACATTTACTGATACACATTGAGTAAAGAAATTTTTTATTTAACAAGTGGAATTATAAAAGAGTGGGTCAATAAAGAGTGGGTCAATAAACTCACATAAGGACCCAATATAAATATAAATTAACATTAATAATATGTGAAGAAGTTGTAAGCGCATTTTTGGCTCTGGTGGGAACTTGTAGATGTAGCTAAAGACATGCAAGTTAAGTTATAAGCAAAGCAATAAAAGAAGAGAACATTGGCTAATTCAGAGTATTATAACAAAGAATGAAACTGACGTTGGAAAAGCTATTGTTAAGTTGCTAACTGTGCTTCCATCAGTTTGACGGTTGGCACTACAAGAATCCCTGGGATCTTCTAAACTTTCCTTGTCTAGATTATTGATACAAGCCTCGTGAAATTTGTAAGTCGATTCATATACAAACTCTGTTGCCCCAAAGTTCTTCTCTGCACCCATAGTCTTCACTACACCAGAATTCTTTTCTGGTTCTACTCCTTTAGCTGCTGCAGAGGAATGGTCAAAACTTGTAATTAACTCATTGGACGTTATTAGTCCTTGAGAATTATAAAATTCTCCGGGCTGGTATGATTCCCCATATTCAAGAATTTCTCCAGATTTGGATATTTCCCCTGATCTGTACAAGTCCCCACTAATCCTGGAAACCTGGTTCCCAATATGAATACTGAACAATGAATCATTGGAAACCTCACTCCACTCCATTGGTGTCGAGGGCATAGCAAAAACAGAAGGTGGGATCCTGTTAGGATTAAAATCTCCTGGCCTTTCCATCACTTGGATGAAAGGCGACTGCGTTGGTGATATGTTCGGCCGAAAAGATTCATGAGCAACATCAGATACCAGTGAGGTGGATCCTGGAGACTTGCTAAAAGATTCTTCCAACTTGAACAATACCTCATTTGAAACGTCGACTTTGTCACTTTCACACAATGATTTGATTTCCCCTTTGAGCTTGGGTGATGCACTAGACATGCTATGGTTGGTCAATATTTGAGGGTTGAGTTGGAAGAAACCACCAGAGGAAGAGATTGACGAAGATGAAGATACAGAATCCAAAGAATCTAAATTTTCAGCCAAGCCACATCGAGTTTCTTTCAGATTGGTCTCCGAATCTGTTCTGCACCCACTATCATGGTCTGAATTGGTAAATGAAATCAGTGGTGCATATGTATCAAGGTGAATATTGGGAGCATCAGCATCTCTCTTTATAAAGTTTCTGCTTTTACCTGTATAATCCATAACTGCAATCAAGATGTAAGCATCAATTGAAGCACGTAAGATAAATAGTAATACAGTTATCCAGACTAGTTTTCTAGATAAAATTAATGCATGGGTTGATTTATGAAAATTGGACAAAAGAAGTCAACCTATGGAGTGGAACAAAGATCAACTTAAGAGTCTTAATATACAAGATCTAGTTGATGGTTAACACATGATCAATGATGGTTTAACTTTTGAATAAGCTAATGATAATTCATATAAAAAAGACACATGTTTTCTAACTTCTAATTGTAGAAAATGTCTCCCTTTCAAATAAAACAAAGATATCAATGCAATTTAAGTTTCTCCTACGGAAATTATATGTATCAGGAACATGATTTTGTTATGGTCATGTAATTATCCACGAACACAAAATGAATTTGAAGCATGTTTGTATAAAGTGGAAAAAAGACAAAGTTCATAATTCAATTCTTCAATATATATTTCGCATCATAAAAAGGATCATCTTCTACAGACTGCTTGATATGTCATACCAATATTGTTCTTAATGGTATGGTTCTTCAACAAAACTAATGAGTTTTCAGTTTATTAAGAAGCAAAAGCCAATTTACTTTTCATTTTCTACAAAAGAAAGAAATTTATATTACAATTCTCCTTCCTATAAGCACTCCATTCTGCACTTATTTCTTACCAACACGACACCATATCAATAAGAATGAACAGCTAAAAATGAAGAGAAAAGAATCACATTTTACCCAAACATTTCCGTATTTAATGTAGCCAATTGACCTCTAAATCAAGCAGCCTGATATCAATCTGCGCCGGAAATCCTATGTCCTTTTTTGCCTATCCAAAATATAGAACTTTTCACACAAAAATTATCTTAAGAAAAAACCCACAAAAAAGTAGAAAAAGCCAACAGATTAAATTTTAACAAAATGAAGCAAAATATGAAAGAAAACCCAGATTGGGTAACTGATAAATGACGATTTACAAATCGGTCTTACCTTGATTTAATTATTGGCAAGCTCTCAATTTTCTTGTTTCTTGTCATTATTTTTCCTTCACATTCTAAGAATTTTTCCCATTTCCTTTTTGAAAAGAACAATCAGATACCAATGAACTGTGAAACAATTGAGAAAATGAAGAAGTTGATTAGGGTTTTTTTAGGAAAAATTATATTTGAATAAAAATGGAAGGCAGATCGAATCCTTCGGACTATTATTATCAAGAATCCAAATATAACGAACTTTAGCTCCATTTGGCGCCAGTCTTCGGCTAACTTGTTGCCTCACGTGCAGAGGACTCGTTAGACTTCTTCTGCCTAATATAATAGTTTTAACAGATTATCATTTATAAGTTAATAATTGTAATATTCTTTTATTTATCGCAAAGGAAGATAATTATCGGCAGTGGACCCCACTGTCTTATATTATGATTAATTATAAATTTTTAATAATCGAAAATAATGGGAAGAAACAAAGATTAATCAAAAAGATTATGAAAAAGAGAAGGAAAGGCATGGTTTGAATGCTAAATCCAAGAATTTAATTTTTTAATAATCAATGAAGTATTTATTTTGATGCTTTAATTCAATTTTCATGTTTTTTAATCCAAGTATGAGTTAATGTTTGAGTGTTCACTGTCGTGCTTAATGTTTCCATTTATATATCCAATGAATTGAATATATCGGTAGGTGATATATGTATTGTCAATCATGATAACAAATATCATAAACTTCGGTAAAAAATAGAAATAGAATTTGTGTGATCGCATGAATGTTCATTGATTTTACTGTGTTTTTGTATATTTGTAAATTCTCACAGAGATGTAGAGAAATTTTACAACTCGAGACAGATTATACAGTAAATTAGGGATATTCGATTATCAACATAAAAAATACATTCAATTGCATAATAGGTTGTATTAAAGTGGATGAGCATATGTAAAATCGGAAACATAGTAACTCAATCATTCAATTTCCCTAAGCTCTCTCGTAATTACTTTGCACTTTTGTTCATATTTTCACAAATCGCTTGATCAAAGAAAGCTAGGGTTAAAACAATTTCGATACTCGGCAACTAAACAATATGTGTGGGACAAATACTTGTCACACTATGTGTACTTATCACTATGAAAGACAAAATAGCAAATATGTGCCAAGTGTAGAGTGAAATGATGAATTATGGCTCATTACCATGCAAACATATCCCACCTCATCTTTTCCGATGTCAACTCGATCCCCCTGTTTGGTGGGGATTAAAATCAGATTTTTAGTAAATTTTAATAGAAGTTGATGAAATATAAAATTGAAAAATTGTGAGACTTAAAAATATATGGTTGAAATTAATTGTTGATTTTTGTTAAAATTAAAATCTAAATTTTAATGGATATCAAACGGGGCCAAATCAATAGAAAAGCCTAGTTTTATAAAGTTTGATCATATGACTGTGACAATTTTGACAACTAGTGACACTATTCTTAATACTAGGAATGATTGAGCAATTATATATAAGGTGAAGGACCAAGGATGCAAATTGTCGAGCAAAAAAGTTAGGTTGTGAATGTCTGATATTTGATAGTCAACGATTCCTTTATTACAATATAATATTTAAAGAAACGTATGCCTTTGTTTGAGTTTCGTTATTTATTTGAAAAAAAATGATTTTTGAATAATACTTTTTGAAAAATGTTTGCCTAAAAAATGAAGAGAATTTTTGAATTTATGTGTAATATTATTTTATTGAGAATATGTGTAATTGATAAGAATAGAGAGAAAAATGAATTAAAATTTAATAGACCCATGTGTTTATAAAATAATACAGTAATTTAAACAAAAATATTACCCATAAAAATGAATGAACTTTATTCTTTTATTAAAAATAAAAACTTTGAAAAACCTGTAAAATTTTCTGATACTAAAATCTCTCTCTTACACACACACACACACACACACACGAGAAATCTCTCATAAACGAAAACTCATCTTAGTCTTTCTCTGTTACAGTGAAGGTATGGAAAGAACTCCCTAAGAAGATTCAGAATTTCCTCAAGAAAGGTACAATCTTTAGAACAATTATGCGGTTCTATGCGCATATAATGTGTTTTTAATTCTTGTGAGCGTGTAAAGACGAAATTCTGTTGCTGGGAGAGGCACTGTGTCAGTTTCAATTCAATCAACATGTGATATTGATGGAATTTATGCAAAAAGATGGTTCTTATGAAAATTGGGCATTAGTAGTATCAATCTGAAGAGTTTGCTGTTTTTCACTTGTAGTTGGATAATTGTGATTATTGGGATTTTTACAGGTTCCTTGTGTGATGTAATGCATTGTAGATTCCAGTTGAGTTGTCAAAATTGATGTTTTTATGTGGGTATGATATAAATTTAGAGCATAGTTAAATTTAAGACTCAGATTTTGCCTTGTTCTCTAAATTTGTCTGATAATATGACTTTCCACCCCCACCTGCAAGGGAACTTCACTTCACTTCTTAAAATTGTAATTGGAAACGGAAATAAGAACCCTGTTTGATGTAGATTTTTTAAGAATAGATGTTGTGAAAATTGAGTTTTGGGGATAATGTGTGGTTGAAAATGAGTTTAGGGGGAATTGAATTTTATAGAAACTCTACGAAAGAGGGGCTAAATACAATGATTTTATGGGAAGTATCTATTTTGAAGAATTAAATTGATAAGACACCAAATTTGGTTCTTAAGTCAAACGCACAACTTTCTTAAATATAATTGGAAATTAGAAAAAACACCAGCAAACAACATGTTCGACTGGAATTATTTTCACTGATATTTTAATTGTTTTGTTTTGATATGGCTATGATTCAAAAGAAGATTACCGAGTTTCCAATTTGCCCACTTCCTATCTGTATAACTGAAGTGGATATATCCGTTATTCTCATTATGGAAGAAATCTTAAGACTGGAGAGATTTAGAGGTACATTTCTTTTAAAGAAAGAAAAAGGATATATTAGATATAAACTTCTGGATTTCTGGAGGTATCTAGACTGTGCTACAATTTTACGTGTATAGTATTGTGCTTCTTGTTTTAGATTATAAAAAAAAATTAAGTCAAATCTTTTGATGGTTGTTGGTCTGTTCACTTTTTCATTTCATTTTCTAGGATCCACAACAAAGGAGGATGTGTATAGCTGATACAAAGAGCTCTAAGAGTTACTGGATTAAAGTCTCAGCTTGCATTACATAAGTAATATCTAGAATTTGTACAGCTTTTGGTTTTTACTGATGAAGAGAACTCTTCAAACTCTGGCTGAATTAAAGGAGAAAAAAAGTGAAAGCAAATGGCAGAATCCCGAGCTCCCTCTGTCATTTTTGATATTCCTGAATCTGCCGCTTCTCTCAATTCAGTAAGATTTCATTCAGATAGACATGGGAACCATAACGTTCATGGACCTGGTTTTTCTGGCTTTAAGAAGAGAGGTCATAATTTTGGAAGTCGTTCTTGGATAAAGATTGATCAGACTGGAAATTCAAAAGTTTTGGAACTGGATAAGTTTACCGTAATGAGGCATTGCTCTTTACCTTCTCGAGATCTCAGGCTTTTGGACCCGATGTTTATCTATTCTTACACGATATTAGGTCGAGAGAAGGCTATTGTCATTAGTCTAGAACAGATTAGATGTATAATCACAGCTGATGAGGTTATACTAATGAACTCACTTGATGCGTCTGTGCTACAGTACAAGTCTGAATTGTGCAGACGCCTTCAGACATCTAAAGATCAACCTGGTAAAATAGTTTAGTTTGTAAATGATGTTTAATTTTTCCATCATTGACTGCGTAATTTTGCTCCTACGAACTACTAAGTAATAAATCTTGGTCTCTGCGTGAAATTGTGTTCCTTATGTCTTTGGAACATTGAGATAAATTTCAAATATTAGTATTCTTGACAATATTACTGAAAAGAAAATGGATAGAAAGTAAGAATTTGAATCCAAAAAAGAAAAAAATTTCTTAGTTAGAAGTCTATTGAACTCTCTATAGTGAGATAATTATCCGCATCTAATTGATCGGAAATGGAAGTTTTTCTTCATCATCTAGGGAGATACGTTTAATGGTTATGTCCTCAAGGATCAACCACTGCTTATTACTAGTTTAATCGGCAATCCTTCAAAACTATACCAGTCAATGAGAAGTACAGGTGACTGTTTTTTCACCTTCATTATTCCTTTGCATTGATCTAAAATTAACATGAATCGGCCTGATAGAAATTCCAGGGAGAAGTTAATTTTAAAAGGGAACAAGAAAGTAGGTGACTGACTTGCTGTAATCTCTAAATGCACGTACCAGTGTTAGGCAGGACACTTCTTTTTGTACATGGAACGTGGTTGTACATGTTGACTACAGGATATTATGGAAATGTCTATGTTTCTCACAGCAACAGGTATTGATGTAAAATGTGAAAAGCTTAGTGGGAAACCGAGTTTTAAACATTGCCTTCCATGATTCTTTCTTTCTCTTTTACTTATCAAGAAAGGAAGGCTAAGAAAAGCAAGAAACTGAGGAGAAATTGTCCATTTTCCATAGATTAAAAGTTAAATCCTTCTAGATCTACAGTCTGCAAATCTGTATTTTTTCGTCTTTTGACCCCAGAAGTATACTTAGCACCTGCCTTGCTTCTTATCTAGCTTTAAGGTGCCCTGTGGCGGGGACATTGGGGAGTCCAGAAGGCATAAGCATAATGTCTAATGCCCGTTTATTGTCACATAGGCTGTATTTGGTTCGTCTTCTTCGTGAATTCGTCTGATAGTAGCCTGACCGTATATCCACATTTATTTTCTAGTAAATGTAATTCGTGTAGAGTATAAATTGGTTTTATGGTGTGTTTGAGCCACATTATTTTGGAAGAATGTATTTTGGAATAGTAGATTGATGGAGAATGTGTGGTTAAAAAAGAAGGAAAAGTTATTGATGTGATGGAAAATATTATTTTATTGAAGAACGTGTGGTTGAAAATGAGTAGAAGAATGTAAATGAAAATTTAATGTGTATCAAACGGGGGCTTATTATTTTCTGTTGCTTTCTTTCTTTGATTTTACCATCATAGGTTCCTTGATTGGTCTCCTATAAAGTTATTAACACATAATCATCAATACAATCTTTTAGAATTAACTTATTCNATTTTGAAATAGTAAATTGATGGAGAATGTGTGGTTGAAAAAGAAGGAAAAGTTGTTGATGTGATGTAAAATATTATTTTATTGAAGAATGTGTGATTGAAAATGAGTAGAAGAATGTAAATGAAAATTTAATGTGTATCAAACGGGGGCTTATTATTTTCTGTTGCTTTCTTTCTTTGATTTTACCATCATAGGTTCCTTGATTGGTCTCCTATAAAGTTATTAACACATAATCATCAATACAATCTTTTAGAATTAACTTATTCCATGACTTAAAAAGTTATTCTGACAATAATTTACAATTAGATATGAAATCTGATTGCATGCATATATTGCTTGTATTTTCTATATTAAAACAAATTCGGAAATCAGAGTTCAGAGTTCAGGTAACAAGCATTAAATATCACCTTTGTTTTAGTTTAAGCTTAATATGAATTAATCAATTATCAAATACTTTGGGATTTTTTTAATTAAATATATATAAATTTGTCTAAATCTAGGAACAACCCTACAACTAGAAGAGGGGTTAGGCAGAATCCCCTACACCAAGAAATAATACAGTTCGTGGAAACATACAAGGCTTACCTCCAGAACTACGTCAAGAGGAGAGAGAGAAGAAAGCATATGGATATTATATGTTTAGAATATGTTAAGAATCATTTAAATCTCTTCACAAGAGCATTTGTGATTATGGCACTAGCAACGATAAAATAAATATATTTTGTTGTAAGGCCAATATATTGGTCAGTACATGTGGTCCTCCTCTTCCATACTGAATAGATCTATGGAAATGGAACTGGTCTTTTCTTTCTATTTTTTTTTTTCCCATTTAACAGTTGATAATGTGCACAGATTTTCTTGATACTGATGATTATTCAATACAGTATTTCAGTCTCCTATAATTATAAAGTTAAGTTGCCCCATACAAAAGCTATTTTTAGGTGCAGTTGTAAAATAAGATACAATTCACTTGTATAATAATTATTATGACGTTAAAATTGCTTTATGAATGGGTGTGTATTTTAGCTACCTTTGAGTATGATAAATTGCTCCAATCTTATAAATGTATGCAAAAAATTTCCTTTCTTTATATCTATAATTTTCTCCAAATAAATATTTGAAGTTGCTCACATTGTGCCTGATTTTATTCAGACGATCTGCCTTTCGAATTCAAGGCATTGGAGCTTGCTTTGGAACTAACATGTACGTCCCTTGATACTCAGGTACGTGACTATCTGTTTTAAGCACTAGTAGTGAAAGTTTTTGTTTGAGATTTCTAGCTTTGTCTAGTAAATGGATCCTAGAGTTTGTCTTAATTAGCCTATGGGTATCTGGGATCTTCTATGACTCATTGCGGAGGTTTCTCTGTGCGGGGAGAGTGTTTTCGCTGTACGAGGGTGTTTGGTAGAGATTAAAATCGGATTAAAATTGAAAAATTAGTTGTTATTGTTGATTTTTATTAGATGAGTGGGACCCAATAACGACTATATTTTCAATTTTAATTGGATTTTAAGTCGTACCAAACATACCCTATATTTGTCATGAAGATTTCTGTAGGAAATATGTCGTTTCTGATTCCCAAATTTACATTCAGGAAATGAAAAGCCTTTCCTTGAGTTGTTTTAATCTCGTTATTCTTTGTGCATTCGAGTCGTTTTCAAAATGGCTCATCTTCTCCTATCTTTGATTCGAGGATTACTACATATGGCTTTTCTGTCCTAACTCCACTACCAATCTTTGCATCCACAAACATGGTTACCGAAAGATGAAATGATATAGATGATGTACACTTGTTTGAATAGTATCTATATGTGGGTATATCTCCCCCATAAACAAAATAAGCAATCTAATAGCATCTTTCTAGCACAAGTCATATTCAATACTGGGTACCGAACATGCGCTAAAGTATGTGTCAGCTAAGTCATTGCTTTGAACTTTATGCATCTAGTAGGTGAAAGAACTAGAAATGGAGATATATCCAGTACTTGATGAATTAGCGTCATCAATAAGCACTCTCAATCTAGAGCGGGTGCGTAGATTCAAGGGCCACCTCCTTGCTTTGACCCAGAGAGTACAAAAGGTAAGATAATGGATTTGTGCATTAGAATATATGTTAAGCGGCTTTTTGTACTCATTAGCTTTTATCTTGAATTCTTAGGTTTGTGATGAAATCGAACATTTGATGGATGATGATGGAGATATGGCTGAGATGTATTTAACGGAGAAGAAAGAAAGGAGGGAGGTGCTGTCCAGCAGTGACCTATATGATCAAATCAGCACTTCTCAAAATGTAAGGGTTGTGTCGAAATCTGCACCTGCTTCTCCAGTGGGATCATGTAGTGGAGTGCGGAAACTGCAAAGAGCTTTCAGCAGCATTAGTTCTAGTAAACATGGAAGCTTCCTAAGTTCATCTAGTGGTGGAGAAAACATCGATCAACTTGAAATGTTACTGGAAGCATACTTTATAGTCACCGACAACACCCTCAACAAGTTGCTATCGGTGAGAAACCCATTATCAGACCATTATTCCCAGTATATTGTTTACGAGTCTTAAATGTAGTTAAAACTAAGGAAAAAAATTGCACCATTGTTCCTAACTTTTGAAAAGGAGAGAGTTGGTCCTCAATCTTTGATTGTTTTTGCACAGGGTAATCTCTTAAGATCATGCGACTCTTACATGTTCAAATTTATAAACTCAAGGTTTTGTTTCTCAACTTGGACTAGTGCTCAAAAATTTCTGAGGCATGTTTTCATGATGGCCACTTGACAATTCAGTGAAAATTTGGACGGTTTTGGTCATTAGGGATGATTGTACAACTTGCCACTCCGGCAATAGGTTGATTGCATATAGTGCTTATTTTCCCTAAAACTAACTGACATTTTTTCCTTTGTCAATTCTAGAGGCTTGATTACTCTTTGGCCAGGACAACCTCGCAAAATATCCTTTTAAGTTTGACACTGGGAATGTACTTGTACATTCCTGATTTGATTTTGACTAAGCGTACTCTATATGCCTAAGTAACTAAGTTGCACTGGCTTCTTAAGAAAGAGCACTTCGTTCATAGATCTGGTGGCCTTAACATCCTGATTTGATTTTGACTAAGCGTACTCTATATGCCTAAGTAACTAAGTTGCACCGGCTTCTTAAGAAAGAGCACTTCGTTCATAGATCTGGTGGCCTTAACAAGTGATTGAAGTACACATTCACCACTGCTGTACTGCAAACAAGTAGTTCAAAATAAGTCAAAATAATTCGCATTACTACATGATTGACACTTATACGTAAGTAATTTTACTTTCATATTTCATGGCGTTGCAGCTTAAAGAGTATATCGATGATACGGAGGATTTGATCAACATAAAGCTGGTATGGATCAAAAGGCAATAATCATGATTAGATTTCTTATCTTTAACAATATGCAATGCAGGCAAAATTTACTTTTTTTATATTTGTAAACAGGGAAATGTCCAGAACCAGCTGATCCAATTTGAGTTGCTTCTGACAGCTGCTACTTTCGTAGCTACTGTATTTGCTGTTGTAACTGCTATTTTTGGAATGAACTTCGATGATTCAACCTTTGATAACCCGTCTACATTTTACTGGGTTCTTATCATAACTGGAGCATTCTGTGGAATGTTGTACTTTGCCTTCTTGATGTATTTTAGGCACAAGAAAGTATTTCCTTTGTAGATTGTATGCGAATATATACTGTTCAGAATTAATTTATGGAAAATTGGTCACAGATTTTGTTATGACACCAGACAATTTCAGACTGTTGTAGCTTTTCCTTATGTTGCCTCTAACACTGTCTCAACAGGTAAATCAATCAATTTCATTGCTTGTTTACACTTATTTGAACCTAAAAATATAGATATTTAATAGTTATTTTGAAAAATTATAGTCAAATTTATTTTATATGTCGTTTAATAGGTAAAATGAGGTGGAATTGAAAGAAAAAAGCAAGAAAATGCAAGTTTGGAGACTAAAGTGTAAATACTCAAAAGTTGCGTCGACCCTCAAGATGAAGATTCGAGAATGCTAGGGGTCAATTAGATGCAATTAGAAGTAACAAAGGAGTAGAATATGATCAAAATATTTTCGCAAATCAATTTTCAACCGCACAAATATATTCTAGAATTTTAGTCGGAGATTAAAACCCATATTTGACATAGTAAACGTTCGAATTGGAAACAATCCATCTCTAGGCAATTTGAAGTCTTTTGAGTCATCTTTTCAAAATACTTTGAATCGCCTTAGTCAAGTATCGAAAGAGAAAATTGTGAAAAAATATTGAAAAATGTGCAAAAAAAATGAGTAGCAAACTTGCGCTTAGGCGCCAACCCGGAGAGCCCCAACGCCAGGGACGAGTTTTGGAATAGCAAGTCAGTGCCCAGGAGGCAAGACCCAAGCGCCCAGATACTGTGATTGCCCAGAAGATTCTGGGAAAAATAGAGAGGCAGCACCTAGATTTATATTGTGTCGCTGCCTTCAAACGTTTAGGTTTTGGGCCTCCTGTTTTAGGTTGCACCGTTTTGGCCCGTGAAAAGTTCAAAAGAATCCAAGTTTGCGAAAAACGTGGAGAGTATAAAAACAAGAATGAAGACACTTTTGGGGGATTTCATACATTGATATAACGTGATATAACGTGAGAGTTCAAAAGAAAATCTAAAGGGGTAGAAAAATACATAATTACCAGGATCAAAGAACAGAATTTAGGATTTGAAAGTTTTTGAAATTGAAGAAGATTCTTGATACAAGATCCAATTCTTTCTATGATCGAGATTTCAAAAGCCGATTATGAAATCTATAGTTTTTGTTTTTATTTCATTATTATGAGTAACGAAATTCATAATTATGATGAACAATGTAATTTATGGGCGACATTTTATTTCTTTTATTCAATATTCTAGTCTTCAAATACACGTGTGTTAATTTTATTCATAAATTAATTGTTTTCAATTCTTTGGCCAATTACTCGATGATTTTGTAAATCTATTACAAATCGAGAAGTAAGTTTTAAATTTGGACTACATAGTAAAATTAGATAATTTAGTATAACTTGTGTAGATACTTATAAAAATTATTGCAGTCATTAGATGAATTTTTAAAACTAATATTTCGTTTAACTAAGATTGATTTACATAGAGATATGAAATTGAATTAGTTAAATAAACCCAATGAGAACTTGGGGGATAAATTGAATACTTTAGAAGAATTCAGTCGAACACTACAATAGTAATGAATATTGATTGGCGAGTTAAAAGGATCTATAGATAAAATTGTAAGTCTTAACATTCATATTCTTACTTTTAAAACCGAAATTCGAAAAATTATGTATGTTAGAGTTAAATCCACCAATGACCACCCAACTTTATATTCGGTGTTATCATGACCACCCAAATTGATTTTGTTTCACCATGGTGATCCAACTTTATATTTAGGGTCCATTTGATTGTAAATGTGAGAAATAGGTAGAAAGAAAATGTTTTACATGAAATTGACTTGTCTAAAAATTGTTTTACTGGGAATTGTAATTAATTGTATTTGATTAGTATAATTTTTCATGAAAAATGTTGAAAGTTTGGTGTTCGTTTGGCTTCTTTTTTATGGAAACTGTCCATTAAAGTAATAATATTTTCTACCATTAGGTCTAGAATTTGTTCCAATTGCCAAAAAAATAATCATGCCAAATATCATTCGTTTAGTTTTGTTTTACATGGAAATTGTCAATATAAAGGATAATATTTTTTACAATTGT
>CAIGRL010233081.1:4754-36003 GCA_903798325.1 Fraxinus xanthoxyloides
ATTTTCAACCACATATTCTTTAATAAAATAATATTTTCTATCACATCAATAACTTTTCCTTCTTTTTCAACCATAGATTCTCCATCAATCTACTATTCCAAAATACATTCTTTCAAATTAATATCCATCAAACACTCTTTAAAAATTGCAAAACATATAAGAAAAATAAAATGAAAAATAATAGTCGGAACAAGTTCGTGACTGGACCATGTTCCTTGTCCCCGCCCCTATTCTCAAACGAGGCAGGACCATATCATTTTTCATCCCTATGTTACATTGGCCTCATTGCTCTGTATAATAGAATTTTACCTTGTTCTTCTATGTTTATAATTGATAACTATAAGTGCACAAGATAACATCAAGTAATACAATGATGAATAAAGTATTGTTTCCACGAAGATTGTTACACAAAGAGAATGGTTTAACTATTGTCAATTGAAGTTAAGCGACTCGATTACTAATAATTAAAGTTCAATAATGCAATTGTAATTGGAACAGAAGTTTGGTGACTATTGTCACATTTAACCCTACTTTCTTCTATCGAGGTTTCCTCCATATTTTATATCTCTGTATTTGAGCTCTTGTTAGATGCTCAAGTAAGTTCATATTGACTTGATGTTGTTAGTACACCTTAGTAGCGATTTGTTGATTGTTGCACCATATCTGATATTTAGATAAGAGCAAAATCACTCTTAAGAACAATGTGAGCTAAGTTATTTTTTAATTTTATTATGAACTTCTAAGGGTCTTCTTGGGGTAATGCACCTCGATCCTGAAGCTTTCGGAGTATCATTTTGATAGGTGCTTCTATTTGTAAGGAGAATTCACTATTGATAGATCTCGTCTAGTGTCCCCCTCCTTCTCCCGCCGCCTTTTGAACCACATGAGTATACAATGACAATTTCCCAGCATGAGTGCTTGATCGCGAAACAAATTTGAAGGCACCTAAATATAAGGATAAATAATTATTTTCGTCTTGTGTGTACATATATTACTATGTTATTTAACATTGTCCATGTGGAACAAAAATTTCTTATGTGCAAGTTTGGGTGACATTATAAATCACTTATAATTTAGCGATCAAAGTCAAACATAAATTTTAACACCACATTTTGTAGGATGTACAAGTATATCCACTCATCCACCATTCATTTCACCCGCATTATAATTTTTCAACAACTTATAATTTTATTCAAACAAGCACTAAAAATCATTTTAACGTGCGATAATCAATTAAATACTCCATAAATTTGTGTTTTTATAATTTTTAGTTGGCGTATACAAAACATCAAAATCACAATACGTTGATTACGTTCTTGTCCATATTTAAACCTCAACTTGTTCAAACTGCATTAAATTTTCCATCTATAAACCATGTGTACTAAAACTCAAATATTATAAAATATTGGGGCACTTTAGCAAATACAAAAAATTCCTTGAGGATTCCAAAAGAATAAACAACAAACTATGTGGGCAACAAACGTAATTGTGAAACGTTTGAGGTTGTTTCGTGAAAATTAGTACATAAAGCTGTGTAAAATCGACCAAGAGAGGAAAAAAGAGAGAGAGAGATTCACATCTCATCCGAACTGTCTCCCTCCTCTTCAGGTATTTTCTGTCTATATATATATGAACATACGTGTTGGTGGGCGTGAATATGCGTCTCGATGAGTTCTTTGTAATTTCTTTTATTTGAGATTGATTTTACTTCCTTTGTGATTTTTTATGTTATTTAATCCTGGATTTTAGAGGTGTGCTGAATTAATTTTAAGCCAAATAATTCGTGATTGTATGTTAAGGAATGAGGAAACGGGGTTAAAAATTCAGGAATATGCTTCGTTTAGTTGCGATTCTACTGATAATTAGGGTTTTAGATTGCAATAGTTTCTGTTGGAATTCTTTAGTTGTAAGAGTCAATCTAGATGATTTTTTGTTCTATTATATTTGATGTCATGATAAATAATACGTGATCAATTTAATATTGCACATTTTTTTCTGTTAAGTGTGTATATATCCATCAGCATATTAGAATCACATTTTCCTTAAGACTTTCAGAAATCTGTCTCATGTAGCTTGGGAGGAAATTTGGAATCATTATTGCATTAAGTAATGAATAAGATGATTGTTTGATAGATCAAATTTTCTTATCTGTGATCCGGATTTCTTGGATAAAATATGGAGCTTCTGATGATTTTAGTTTTCAATATTTGATTGGCATCCTAATTGTAGACCTTACTCCCTAAGATCTTAATTTGAATATCAACTAATGAGGTTTTAATATTGAGCATAAGCTTTTGTTTTGTATGTTTAATTGGGTCCAATAATACAGTTTTCTGTATTGAAGGTCTTTTAGTGATTTTTGACTTGATTTTTCTATAGTTTAATGTTAAACTTTTGGTTAAATTGGAGAGGTTACTTTCTTTTGATGATTTACATTGGCTCAGTCTGATAGGGGAATGTAATCATAATGTACTAGCTACTCACACAGTTTTTTAATAGTACTAGTAATAATATCTTATGATAAATATTGTTAAGCTCATAAATATGGATATAGCCATATACGTAACTAATTGAGTACAAGGGTATAATAGGAATTAAAAAACTTGACAATACGAAGAAGGAGCTTTTGCTTAAAGTAGTACTGGATAATAACTACCGGGCATTGTTGATTGATGCTCTTGGTTCCTAAGTGTTTTTTTTAGGGTGGTGTTATTTTCTTAGTTGATTTTCGTTTGGCTATAGTCATTTACAGCTTCTAGATGTTTTCTATTGTTTTAATATACTAATTTATTCGTCATTGCCAGGCTTTTTCTTATTGGTCCGGTATAGAAAATGACGATGCATCAGCGAAATACAATTGATTTAGAACAGGGATGGGATTTTATGCAAAAAGGGATTACGAAGCTAAAAAACATTTTAGAAGGGCTGCCTGAGCCGCAGTTCAGCTCAGAGGACTATATGATGCTCTACACGTATGCTTTTTATATTCCAAGTCGTCAATTTAACCTTTTAATTTGTAGGCTCTTGTGACCATACTGTTTGTTCTTATCTTCCTTAAATCTTATGTACAGGACAATTTATAACATGTGCACACAAAAGCCTCCACATGATTACTCTCAACAGTTGTATGACAAGTATCGCGAGTCCTTTGAAGAGTACATTATATCAACGGTAAGGCCAACTTCTAATTCATTAGACAGTGGTATTTATGAACCCGCGTATTCATATTTTATTTTATTTTTTTTAAAATAAAAATTTCTTCATATTACATGAAGCTTTGGGTCTTCAATTGAGACAGTGCTTACTGTAATTTATATTTTTGTCCCATTGTTGTTGGTGTTCTAACTCGTAAGGAAAGATTACAGATGTTGCTTCTAAATCTAAAAAGGTCATCTTGACTAAAAACCCCAACTGTGGTAAATAATGTAGGATGGGAGAGTATTTGATCATCATATATGGCTTTCTTAGAGTTTAATAGATCATCTTGTTTCGTTCCACATTCTTGGAAGTTGACTACCCATCACTGTACAAAATGGTGAGCTTTTGATTGATACTAACTGTCCCACTTATCAAGAATGATTGATAATCATTGTCCAAATTTGCTGTGAAAAGATTGTTATATTGTGCATGTATCATCTATCATATATTAATTCAACACAGATCCTCCTTTCCTGTTATAATGCGAGTGTTGAGAATTTAAGTGTAAAAGCTTTGTCTAATGTTGTATAAATGCTTACCCCTGCAGTATTCATCTGTTTTCAAATCAAACCATTCTATGTGTCTCGAGCAATAACCCTTCCCTTCCCTTCCCTAGTTTATATAAAATTATAAACGCTTTGGTCTGTACAGAGAATCTAAATAAAAGATAGAACTTCCCACCATTTTCGTTGAAGACTTAATATTAGGAACTTGAAAAAATCTAGTAGCATCACCGTGAAACCCAGTTCAATGAACGCTGCATTTGAATTTACTCTATTTCATCTCAAAGGTGATGCTGACCAATTGACATATCGAATTCCCCAAAGAGATTCCTCCGTATTCTGTATAACTCATGTGCCTCGTTTTCAAACTATAACTTTTAAGGACTGAACTGACTAAATTCTTGAACTAGGGTCTGAGTGCCAAGCGTGACACTTGTACTTGGGTTAAATTTTTCGTCATATTGTGGCTCATTTTACTTTATCCTTTTGTATTTTGTTTTTCATTATTGGCCTTGACCTATTCTGTAACTTTATTGCTTTTCATCTAGGTTCTTCCTTCACTGAGAGAGAAGCATGATGAATTCATGTTGAGAGAGCTTGTGAAAAGATGGTCAAATCATAAAATCATGGTCCGGTGGCTGTCACGGTTCTTCCATTACCTTGATCGATATTTCATTGCTAGGAGGTCACTTCCAGCACTTAAAGAAGTTGGCCTAACATGCTTTCGAGATCTGGTAACTTTCATTTTGTATTCCGTCAAATTTGAAACAATTGCTTATTTGTGCTACTTGTTTCCTTCTTTCTGTCACCTTCTGAGTTTAAGTTCATAAACAGTGTCGGTACTGGGGCTCTATTTCAGGTATACATAGAGTTAAACGGAAAAGTAAGGGATGCAGTTATATCACTGGTATGTTTTAGTCATTTCTCCAAGTGTTCCACTCTTTATCTTTTGCTGTTCAGGTTAGTGAGTTATTTTTCCAATCAGATTGATCAAGAGCGAGAAGGCGAGCAAATTGATCGAGCTTTGCTGAAGAATGTATTGGATATATTTGTTGAAATTGGAATGGGGCAAATGGATTATTATGAGAAGGACTTTGAAGAAGCAATGCTCAAGGACACTGCAGCGTATTATTCTCGGAAGGCTTCTAACTGGATCTTGGAAGATTCATGTCCAGACTATATGCTGAAAGTAATGTTCCCTTTTAAATGTAGAACTACGCCCCCTCCCCCTCGCCCAACAAATATTGCATGTGCACCCATCCTGTCCAGAAAAACACTTCTTGTCTACGTGATATTTAATTATCTTATGGCATTCCAGGCTGAGGAGTGTTTGAGACGAGAAAAAGACAGGGTGTCTCATTATCTTCACTCAAGTAGTGAGACAAAGTTGCTTGAGGTTCGTTCTTTCTTAAATAAGTATGACGCATTTATCTTTAGTTTGTAGATAATCAGTTCCCATATGCACTATGTAAATTTCATAGTTCATTTCCGTAGATATTTTCTAATTGAGCAGTCTTTTCATTTCTATTAGTTTGATTACTGTTTATTTTTTTTGGGGTTCTGTAGAAAGTACAACATGAGTTGTTGTCTGTGTATGCAATCCAATTGCTTGAGAAGGATCACTCTGGATGTCACGCATTGCTTAGGGATGACAAGGTACTAAAATATTGTCATGGAATAAATTACCTGCTATATAGGATCCCGAAGCACTGGACTTTATCTATGCCATTTTTAATCCACCAGGTAGAGGATTTGTCAAGGATGTATAGGCTTTTCTCCAAAATACCTCGAGGCTTAGATCCCGTCGCTGCGATATTTAAGCAGGTTTGTTATCTTCAATTTTACTGCACTGCTTTTTGCTATAATTTATGAATATGCCCTCTGTATCTAATATATGCTCGTTTCCTGAGTGCAGCATGTTACTGCTGAAGGTACAGCTTTGGTTAAACAAGCAGAAGATGCTGCTAGCAATAAGAAGGTTTGCAATTTTATGTCGTTTTGTCAGATTGTTGGTTGTATAGCTTCTCTCAAGAATGTACTAGCAATTTTTTCCTGGGTTATAATCAACTTATCGTAACGACCAATTGGCTAGTCACCTCTAGGAAAAAATATTAGTGAATAGATATGTGAAATTATCACTACTCATTCTGTCTTCAACATCATAGAGTTTCTTTTGCAGGCAGAAAAAAGAGATGTCATTGGATTACAGGAACAGGTAATTGTCCTGGAATTCTTTTTAAGTGCCATTAACGTTTCACACTGTTGGACTGACTTTATGTTTGGCGTTCAGGTTTTTGTCCGAAAAGTTATTGAACTCCATGACAAATTCATGGCATATGTGAATGACTGCTTTTCAAATCATTCACTCTTCCACAAGGTTAGGATGTTGACAATCTGCACGATTGTTTTACTATTATCCTTGCAGTCTGGTGTTGATATGATTTTCCTATTATTACGTATTTCTAGGCTCTCAAGGAGGCCTTTGAAGTCTTCTGCAACAAGGGCATTGCTGGAAGTTCTAGTGCTGAACTTCTTGCCACATTTTGTGATAACATTCTCAAAAAAGGTGGGAGTGAGAAATTGAGCGATGAAGCCATTGAGGAGACATTGGAGAAGGTGTGTTTCTTGTCTATAACAGTATTGCTTTGTCAAAATCCGTGGAAAACTGTGATTGACTGTTTACATTTGCAGGTAGTAAAACTGCTTGCTTATATTAGCGATAAGGATCTGTTTGCTGAATTCTATAGGTAAATTTCGGACTTCATGATTGTTGGTTCAATCATTCAAGGGCACGGTACATTTTATATGCTAAAATTATTGATTTGTTTTGCCCTTTTTGGCAGGAAAAAGCTTGCTCGGCGGCTATTATTTGATAAAAGTGCCAATGATGAGCATGAGAGAAGTATCCTTACAAAGTTGAAGCAGCAATGTGGGGGTCAATTTACATCAAAAATGGAGGGGATGGTAAGCTCTTGGGTTATCTATGCTGAATAAGAGGTGGTTCAAAAAATAACCATTTTTTCCCCCTCTTCTACCATTGCAGGTGACAGATTTGACACTAGCAAGGGAAAATCAGACGAGCTTTGAGGAGTATCTCAGCAATAATGCAAATGCAAATCCTGGGATCGACTTGACTGTTACCGTATTGACTACTGGTTTCTGGCCCAGTTACAAGTCCTTTGATCTTAATCTCCCGGTCGAGATGGTATGGTCATGCATGATCTTGTTTCACTTATGTTTATGCAAATTGCTAAAGGATGATGTCACTTACATATTTTGTTTACGGTTGTGCTACATGTATAAGCCACTTGTCAATTCGATAAAAGATTATGTAAAAAATTAGGTACAAGTAGAATTATCCTTTTGTTTATTATTTTTTAACTTCTGCATCAGGTCAAGTGTGTTGAAGTCTTTAGAGAGTTCTACCAAACAAAAACGAAGCACAGAAAACTTACATGGACATATTCATTGGGCACTTGCAACATCAATGGAAAGTTTGAACCCAAAACTATAGAGCTCATTGTGACAACTTACCAGGTTATTGACGACAGCCTAATTTTTCATTTACATGTAATCTGTATGGTTGATATAATGTTGATTGAAGATTTTGTCTTTCATGTTTTTTAGGCTGCTGCCCTACTGCTATTCAATGCCTCAGATAGGTTGAGTTACCAGGAAATCATGACTCAGTTGAACTTGTCAGATGATGATGTTGTTAGGCTGCTCCATTCGCTTTCGTGCGCAAAGTATAAGATTCTTAACAAGGAGCCAAACACCAAGACGATATCTCCAACTGACGTTTTTGAGTTCAATTCGAAGTTTACGGATAAAATGAGAAGGATCAAGGTGATTCCCTCACCCTACCCAAAACCTACCTTCACAATTACCACGAGCACATAAAAGGAAACAAATGAACATCGATGTGCTCACAAACAAATTCAATAGACGTCAGTTAAACTAAGTTGATCAGAAAAAGAAGTGGAAAAAATCAGAATTCAGATTAATCAAATATTATCAATCCAATCCTTGTATTATTCGTATAGTTAAGTATTTCAATGAAAATAGCAGATCCCTCTCCCTCCCGTCGATGAGAAGAAGAAAGTAATTGAAGATGTTGACAAGGACAGGCGATATGCTATTGATGCTTCAATTGTACGTATCATGAAAAGTAGAAAGGTCTTGGGCTATCAGCAGTTGGTTATGGAGTGTGCTGAGCAGCTGGGGCGAATGTTCAAGGTACGCTTCGGATGTCTACTACTCCTACTTCACTTGCATGTTTGGCTGAGCTTTAAAATGACTACTTGCAAGTAAATGGGGAAGTTTAAAATAAATAATGATTTTTGTCGAACAAAGTTAGAAATTTACTTACTTCGAAAGTGACCCCCAACTCAGTCAAAAATGTATTTTGTTCTATAAAACACCAACTTATGCAAACATGTTTGGAAACGTATATATTTATCGAAGAGTAACTTTCAAGCTCAGCCAAACATGCTTTTCCTATTTAACTGACAATATTGTTAAAATGTGAATGTGCTCGCCACAGCCTGACGTTAAAGCAATCAAAAAGAGGATCGAAGATTTGATTACTAGGGACTATCTGGAAAGAGACAAGGGTAATGCAAACTTGTTTAAATACTTGGCATGATTCGGATATTGGATAATCCAATTGAATCAATGCAAGAGGAAATGCATGTTCATCAACCTAGAAAAGTCCTGTAAATGTTGTCGAATGTACTGATTTACTTTTTGAATGATTTATTAGACGAGGGGGCTTCAGATTTCACCTTAAATTTAGTCAAGGATCGGAAAAAGATGTAATATAACCAGTTCTGCTCAGTTGAAGAATTCAGCTTCCCTTTTCGTATTCATAGTGCCTTCCTGTTCTTGTAGGTTTTTTCGTTGGATATTTGCCTTTGTTGTTAAGTTGCCTTTCCATGGGGTGAAGGCATGACTAAAGCCAATGCAAGCTAAGCGCATTATTTCACTCCATGGATGGTACATTACTCCACTAATAAAATTATTAAAAAAATTACGTTTACTAATTAAAATAAATAAAGTAAGTAACAGAATTTGATATTTATTGAATACGTTTCAAGTGCGCATCCCAATTTTTACACACGGTTTGAAAATTCAGTGGATAGCGACTAGCCATATTGTGTGTCAATTGCCACTTAGCCATCAAGGACGTGTTATTGAGGTTCATTTACCAATATTATATCTAAAACAGTTGTTCGAATTCCTCGTGAATGGTAAAGCATGAAGCCACAAATTGGACAAATCAAGTATCAAGTTACAAAATGGTAAAACAACAAAAGAGAATAAAAAAAACGAAGAATAGGACTAAAGCTATATGTTGTAAATCTCGAGTCATTGCGATATGGCACTTCAGTTGTATAACACTAGAAGGCCCGGCGATGCACGGCTGTTCGAGCCAAGGACTTGAACGGTAAGCTTTTACCGCTCCTAGTTTACCCTTGAGAACTAGTGTTAAAACTGCATTTCATCCCCACGTGCAAGAAATCTGAAATGAGTGAAAACAAATTAACATTTTGGTTCAGACATATATTCTTAATCCCAACAAGCATTTTAAGACCACGTCCAAGATGCAATGCACCGCTCATCAAGTCGGGGACGATAGCAGTAATTTGTTGTGGGTTTAGGGAGTAGTTTATTGGGTTGAAGTTGGATTCTTGGATTAAGAGTGTCATGTTGGATTTTTGGATATGGGTTGATTAGGGTTTTGGGAACTTCGAGGATGGAGGTTAGGGTTCAGGTTCCTTCCCGATATGAGGGATTGGGGAAGTGGCCCTATGATGATTTCAGTGTTTTGAAATCCTTAACAGATATTGAACCGGAAAAGGTAAAAGGGTAAATAATCAAACGGTGCAATTGAGTTTTAGAAACATTCTAGATAACGAAAAACAACACAATATCTTGGCCAGCTAAAAAAGCCTAGAAAGGGTACGGCTCAACTGCAAGAACTCAAAAGACGCAGTAAATCAAGAAATGTAAACAAAATTGTATCTTTCTTCTTTGAAAATGAATTTTGAGAAGAAGAGTTGCCTACTCAAAAAGGGGAGTTTGTGTACGTACACAAGGCTCCAGAAAACCAAAAGTATTGCTTCATAAACAAGACAGCGTCTTTTGGAAATTCCCAGGTATTTCTTTCTTTTAATAGTAAGTTCTTATTTGATATTCCACCCAGATAACATCTTCGTGAGGTGAGTGATTGAGGAGTGCAGCACTACGGTCCTCATTCAATTCCTCCTTCAGATTAGGGAATAGCGGCCGACAAATCCAAACAACCACTAAAGGAACTCCTCATTTCTAACTGCACAAAAGATTATAAGCTCGGAAGAGAAGCATTAGAGATGCTCTCAAGAAGCACCTTCAAGTGTGTCATTAATTGCAAGAAGGACAAGTTCAACAGAACATTACAAAATAAAAAAAATTGAGATATAAACGGTAAACCATATCTTAATTCCACCAAGCATTTTCAGACCACATTGAAATTGAAGATGCAATGCTTGTAAACAACCAAGATGATTCTTAAACTTGCAATAAATCGGAAACAAGAAAAACTAGTTCGATCCATCTACCATTTACAGCATAAGAGACAATTTCCGAGAATGAAAGTATCAGTTTCTTACTGCAGATAATGCCAACAGTGCAACGGTGTAAAACAATAATGAGAGCATAACGAGGTAGAGAGCTATTACCACAAGTTTCTCATGATAAAAGAGACCGAAGCCTTGTTATCTTCAGCACTTCAAATTCAGAAATATAGCAAGCGCCAGTATAGCGAACAATTTACCAAGGGTTTGCTTTGGAGAGATTTTTATAAAATCATTTCCCCATAAATCCTTTCCAACCACATTCTACGTGACAAATAATTTTTCCCTACTTTTTAACCACAAATTCTCCAAAAACATGATTTTTTTCTCCCCCAAAGAAACACTAAGTGCTTGTTTGCCATAGCTTTTTCAAACTTATAAGCTGGTCAAATATTATTTTTATCCACACTTCATAGATCCCACAACTTTTATTCGCATATTGTGCAGGACCCATAGCTTATAATCTATGAAAAAAGCTTTACGAAACATACTTTATTACTTGCTTTATGAACCTTAATAATCAAACTTATTAACGACCCACTAATAATACTCGCTTTTATGAACCTCGTTCATCAAACTCTATCATCTGCATTTACAAGCAAAAGTAAATGATGTTTGATGTTAACAGTCATAATAACAACTTAAAATAAAAGGGAAAAATAAGAATCTGCATCAAATTCTTACAAATTGAACATGCTCTTTAATTTCTCAAACTCAAAAGATGCTGGAGTGGATTGTTGCAGAATACAGAAAATTTCAAGATCTTGCAGATTAAGTCCCTCTGAGCTTGTCTACACCTCTTGTATTGCCATAGAAGGTCGGTCCACACCAATCAAGCATAGTAAAGTCTATCAGCAGAAACACAGGCATAAAATATGCAATTCGTGAAGTGAATAACAGAAATTAGATAAGATTATCCCTCGAAGACCACATAAAGTTGCAGTGCAATATATGAATTTATGTCTATATACAAAAAGAGAGAAACAAAAGGAGCACCATTTATTTACAATTGAATCAGACACCTTCAAAACTTTTTTTTTTAATAAAATTGGAAAAATTGATAAAAGTAGATGGGAAAGAAATAGCAAGTCCTTAATAAGATTGGACCAGTCACGACTACATTGCAACTCAACCTCAAATGTCACTAACTGCTCTAGATCTCTATCATACTCTAGACCCAAATAAAATAGAAACCAAAAATCAAAACTGCACTTTTACATTTACTCCAAGTCTTGTCCTTGAACATGTAAAATTTCCATGCTTGCTATGTCCACGCGGTCGAATCTAAATTTTGAGCATGTTGTGCCCTTATCTTGCTAAAGAAGCTGAACATTCAAATATACATCATATAATGATGAACCAATCCCATGTTTGTACACGTCCAGAAATGAAACAGGCGGTTAATGTCATGTTTCTTCACCAGACAGCAAGTGCATGGGCATACACTTCCAACTTGTATCCAAAGCCCAGCTCACACAGAGAATATGCTAGTGAAACACAACTATATACAGTTGCCTACTCTCTATTGCCATTGAAACCTTGACGATTGACAGCCTTAAATGCAAGCCGTACTAAACATACAAGTTCCTCTACATTCTGAAAGCTGAAGTCGATGACCCTCTTAACAGAGCCGATACCTTCTCTATCCTGAGCATCTTCTGGGTTCACATTAGCAGCTGCAAAAGCATTCTGGGATTTTCTGGAGGCCTCCATTGCAGAATTCACATCTTTTGCCTGCAAGAGAGCAAATTTGAGATGTTTACCCCATTGTAAGATTCCATAAAAACATACTGGCATCAAAACATACAATGGAAGTCTAGATCTATCAGTAATCCTAGAGAACAAAAAATCTGTCACCAGCAACGGAAAACAAAAATGTCTGTGCATCTATCAGTAAAGGCCACTTGAAAACACAACGAAACACGATCAAATGATTCAAAATAAGTACCTCTGCAAATTCTATTAACTTCAGTTGACTTCATCCGAAATTTATATGCCACTCACATCATTCAAATCAAATGCCAGTAAGGATTGTAAAAAAATAGGCAAATATCTTAAACACCAACATCCACTTACGAAGTCAAGTAGACGAATAAGGTTGGGGCGGTTTCGAGGCACTATAACATGATTCCCAACTTGAGAACCATTGCCTTTAGGCAAAACAGCTTTATCGACCATTAAATTGTTCAAGTTATCAATGTCAGATGCAGAAGATGATGGAGATTCACCTACATACGACATCAAAAACAGTCATTTAGAATAATTTCAACAAATCAGGCAATGCAAGTCAAAAAATAAAAAATAAAAAAATTCAATGAAATTGCATTAGTGAGGAAATGCACATGCTCCGTGTAGTTAGGGATAAATTTTAACAAAATGAAACAAAGCCTCCGCTCGACTCCCATTAAAATAGAACTCTTTTATTTCTCAGTCATTTGCAACCACATTCACACAACAAAATATTTTGCACGTAATTTCAAAGCTTTTCTCTACTTTTTAACCACACATTCTCCAAAATATCACTACTCAAAATATCATTTTCCCTCAATTTCTCTTTATAATGGCCATCAAACAGGGGCAAAATTAGATGTACAGTAATATCACTATCGTCTATCAATAATCTGAAGATGGAGGGATGGGAGGAGAGGGAGAGAGCATTCTTTTCTTGAAAGAGATAGCCAATTAAGCCAGAAAAATAGTGCTGTTAAGAAGAATTAAATTAGGGCATTAAGCAAAATGCTCAAGTCATGTGTTGATAATAGTACAACAAATGAAGATGACAAAAAGCATGAAAAATTGCCTTCATATGATACAAAATGATCATACCTTGCAGAGCTGATGGCAAACTTGCTTGCAAATCATGCAAAAATCTGTATGTAGTCGAATTTTTGCAATAAACTACCCTCATATAAGCCACCTCCATGCATTTGTAGGCCAGTGCACAAGCAGCCATTTCTTGGCGTTTTTCATATTCATGGGCACAGGTTCTGCAAGGTATGTAAAGCTCATTAAGAAAGCTAGAAGAGGACAGTGTGTTTAAAAAAGCCTCTTACCCACTGCAGAATTTCAGACTAATTTTACAATCATGCTCAAAAGTTGTTCAGACAATACAATTCTTTAACCAAAGAAGGGTAGGTAAATCACATTAATTTTGTTTTTCCAAGGAAACTATTCTGTAGTGGCCACTCTGAACCCTCAAGTATAAAAACTAGAGCAAGTCATGTATTAAAAGCACTTTTCATCTAAGCACAATTTTATCCAGAAACTGAATAGGGCTATTACAGTGCTAAAGGGCACTCACTCGCAAAGTTTGGCAGTACTTCTATACATTTGCATTTGATTCATCTCCCCGTACTTGCTAGTTTCACTATTGCATGCCTCTAAAAGTGAAGCGCCATGAAGAAATTTTAAAGCAGCTTCGAAGTATGCCTCGTTACTTTCAAAAGGAAATCCAGATTCCTGCACGATATTATATAAGAAAAATCTAGAAATGTACGTGGAAACTTGGTCAATCAGATGTTCAAAAGGGACTCAAAAGCTGAAAATATTAAAAAGCCTCGAGAAGATGATGATAATAATAATAATAAAAAAGCAGTTATTAAAGCTTTAATAGAAGGAAAAAAAATGCACAGAGAATAAGGAGCAATGTGAAAAGACCTTCAGACGATCAGCATAATCTCTGAGATTTTCAGCTTCTTTCAGAACACTAGTTGGAGTCAGACTGGAGGAATTCTTGTTAGCAAGGCTAACAGAACTAAGATGTCGACTCACAGCCCCATCAGCCACATTATGGACATTGAAGTTACTAGTTCCGTGCTGATGACATATATTAGCTGGCTCTTCTGATACCTTTGATAAATCACCAACTACAGAAGTACCAAGTGGTTTTAAATCTGTAAAATTTCCTTCCAGAGATCCTGGCACTGATTTGCTAGGAGGCGATGTGTCTTGTTTATCTCCTCGACAGTTGTGATCAATAAATGCCTCTTCTTTCAAATTTTTATTTGTATCCAAGGGTTCCTGGTCGATCTGTGGACTGGAAACCCTCTCTGCCACTGTCTCAAAATTTTCACCAGATGTTCTATCCTCATCCATGGGCAGCAAAGAGGTACCCCTTTTAGAGATCTGTTGAGATAACACAATATTCGAACAGTTCTTGTTCATCCTCTCCTTGCTATGGCTGCGCTCTGAAACATTCATACTGGTGGGACATAGGCTATGTTGGTCCAGTATATCACCATTGTTATGAACAAAAGAGCCATTGCCATATTCAGAGGGAGGATTAGTGCCTGATTCGTATTTGCCACTGAATTTGTCTCTAGCACCACTGTCCCGAAAATCTAGCACGGGATGTTCAAAAGACTCGGGAAGACCACTGGTAGCTTTTCCCTTCCTGGCTGTCCCCAAACTATTGCTCACAAAATTTCCATGCCTATCCAGAGAGTTCCTTGAGCTTCCCATTGTGGAGAAGTCGTTGAGCCTAGAATCTACTTTCTCTATAGTCCCCATCCTTGCTGGTAAAACCTTATTCAGATAAGAGATCCTCATGGGAGATGAGGAAACAGACTCTTCAGGTGATCCTTTGACTTCTTTGCAATTCCTTCTGGTTTTACGGGAATCCGAAACCTTAGAGGAGCTTGAAGTGGCAGCCATTGATAAGGGTTCAGACCCCAAATCCTTCCGCAGTGATTCTATATCATCCATGGTTAGCTGCACTGGAAACTTTGCTCTGTATTTTCTTACCTGCCGTTCTTTCTCAATACTCCTGCCATATGGAATTTCTTTATTCCCAGATAACAGAATCTTATTTGCTGTGCTTTTCCTTTTTGGTATTATATCATTATCCTCAACTTTTCTGAACTCCTTCCCATCAATCGGAGCCACCATGGACTTCTTCTCTCTATGAAATCCAATATTGCTGCTCTCCTCTTTTACAGATACTTTGCTGTTTTGAAGGTCACATCCATTACTTTGCAGTGTCGGTAGATAATCCTGACTGCCTTGAGAATCCTTCAATTTTCTCTTCTTTTTATTGCATACGTTAATATCCAGGGACCCATTATGGGGTAATTCCTGCACATTATCTCTCAGTTTTTTCCCAGAAATTTGTAATTTTTCTCTCCCCTCAGATCTTGAATCAAGTACCCTCAGTTTTTTCTTATCCTTCAAAGCTGCCTTATTTGGCAAACCGGAAGACGAACTGTGGTCAACTCTACCAAGATCCCCATCAAAGGTCTGAAAGTCATCCAAATCCATTGCAGGTTTAATCTTTTTCACATTTGCATGTACATGCTGATCAGACTCCCTCTTGCTTTTCTTCTTTGGATTTGCATCATCTGCGAGGATGTTATATCAGAAAACAAAGTAAATGATCATAAACAAAAAATGAAGGGCAAAAGGAGATGCCAGCCAGGATAAATAACATACCTCCAACTAAATGCTCTTCTTTTCGTTTATTCAATGATTTTGCCATGACAGCTGATGACTTATTCCGATACTGTACATTAGATTTGTTAATTAGATTAGGTGCTGCTTGAGGCTGGTTGCCCTCCTTTAGACTTCTGTTTTTCACTGGCTGCAGTTGGAAGTTTTTGTTTAATTTTGAAGAAGGGATTGGATCACTGATACCATCAGTGTTTGCTGTTTCTTTAAATTTGTGTTTCTTCTTTCCCTCATCAGTAATTTGGTCAGAATCAAAGTTTTGCTGGTTCTGACTGAAACGATTGCTACCACCTGAAGCCACTCCATTTGTGGTTTTGTCAGCATGAGTTTGCATATTACTTTGATTATCAGGGAAAGGAACCTGGTAAAAAGCATAAAGAGCTTTTGTTGTCTCATCTTGGCTGATGTCACAACGGTTCAACCCTGGCCTGAAGATAATCCAAAATCTTATCAAGCTTAGGCTTCAGCAGTTCAAAGTTTATTCGTGCATGTTGATGGAAAGCGTCAAACAAATCCTTTAAAAAAGGTAGTTATGTAGATTCTTTATAACACAGACTCGTGCAGTGTGGATCTATGCAAGTTGTCAACTTTTAGGACCCCAGGAATTAGTCAAAAGGCATTATGTATAAACTATTCAGAAAAATTATTAAGAAAATATAAAAGATGCTCTAAAACAATGTGCATATGATTGATAATAGGAAGAAAATTGAAGCTTCAAAGGAATTGTAGTTTTAGCTTAGTTCTAGGCAAGTTAAATAATATTGTGTCTTGCTGTGTCAGGCATGGGTATAGCATGATAAATAACTACATAAATAAATTAACTAACACGAAACATTGCTCCTGCAAAAAGTCGAGTGGTAAAAATAGTGTCGTGTGACATTCATTTTGAAACAGAGGGAGTGTCAAAACTTGCAATGAAATCAAATTGTCGAACAAACATATCGACTTTATCACCAACAAAGCTCTAAAAGTGCACTAGGAAAGAACTTACAGCCAGTTTAGCATGCTGCAAACCCACTTATCAGGTAGATTCTGAGGCACAGTACCAATTGGCAAAAGGCGCCACTTCTGACACCTGTCACAAGCGACCCAATGTTCTTCTATGAGAACACCGGCCACGGGGGTCTGTTCAGTCTCAGGAATGAGTCCTTTGGCAGGAGGTAGGGTATCAGCTGGGGGATCCTCCAAATTTGTTCCAGCATTTACCTGGTTGTTTAGTTTTTTACTAGTTGCTCTCTCTTTGAATTTATCAGCAGATGCATGCTTTTCCTTGACAGTCTCGAGATTAGAGTTCTTTGACCTATCATCAGAAGGCCTCTCCAGTGATTGCTTCAGGATATTCAAATGTTCTGATCTTGTGTCAACCACATCTTTATGACTGTTATGGACCTTGCAGGAATCCTTTTTTGCAGTCAATTTGTTTTTTGTAGCAGAAGAACCATCGCCCCTCAAACTTTCCTCCGCTAAATTTGAATCTAGTTTGACACTACTGTTACTCCCCTTTGACTTCTTTTTACCTTTCAATGATAGCTTATTTACGGCAGGAGACATCCTCAATTCATCATATTCTCCAGATGTAGATTTCAGAATACATTTCTGACTCAAAGGATCCATGGCTCCTCTGGAAACCGTCTCACCTTCAGAAATATCAGAATTGGCTTTAAATGAAGCAGGAACTTTCTTACCTCTGCTTCTGGCACCATTCCTGTGATCAACTGAGCCATCTTTCTGAGAACTTCTTATATGTTTCCCAACCTTCTCTGCAGATCTATTTTTGGGCTCCTGGTAGTCATACTTACCATCACTCTGGCCAGATATTGATTCAAAGGAGTCTGCCTTGACCACATCAGCAGATCCTACTCTTCCTTTCACACCATCCTTATTTCCCTCCATCTTCCTCACTGGGACATCCCTTTCAAACTCCCTGATAGTTTCAGGTGTCCTAACAACAGCTTTCAAAGACTCGCCAGCACCGCAGTCTGAATCTGATAGAGGCTTGCAATTTAAATCATCAGATGACTGTAGCCCGCATTCCAGAGTCTCAGTTCCCGAAATTTTCTTATCTTCTTTTATATCCATTCCAGGTTCATTTTTGGACTCAAATTTTGCTCTCTTCTCAACAGATTTGGTTTTCTTCCCTCTCAAAGCATCCCCATTCCCAAGCCTAGGATTTGCATCATAAACAGGTACAACAGAGTGATTGTGCATACCCTTGAGGGCAGCTGCAGGCTCACTATCTACTGAAGAACTTCTCCCTCTTATTAAGTTGAGCAAATCTTCATGAAGAGGTGAAAGCAGGACTCCAGAAACTGGGAACGAAATCATTAGCTGTTCCAAAGCATATAGAGAACAGAGAGAAAAAAACATAAGATATCGACTTCTCCACATGTGATGTAGTAAGAAGTATAATAATCAACAAAAAATGTTTTGGGTTAAGAACAGATGTGGTATTGTTTCAAAGTTAGAAAGCATATAAAGCCGCATATGCAACATGAATTTGCAACTAGATGGAGAAGAATATTTTCACTTAATTCTTCTTTATCTTTCAAAGTTGCTCCTTGTCTCAGGGTGTGAGGTCTATAATGAGTAAAAGTGGTTTCTTTGTTTTTTTAGAAGTATTTACTTAACCTGAAATGGCATGTATAGGAGCTAGGGGGTGAGGAAATCATTCTGAAAATGACTGGATTTAATTGGGAAGCATCGGATGGTGTTAGTCATCTACGGAAAACAGAAGAAAGCATACCTCAAGGATTCTTTGGTCAGTTTGATTGTCTGATTTACTTGAAGGAACTCCAGGCTCAATGGGACAAGACTCAGCAACTTGATCAGACAAGAGAGCATCTTGTCTGATTGAACCATCCACTGATGGGGCCTTTAAATTTTGTAAAGAACGTACTGCAGGGGGAGCATTAGCACCAGTCCTATGAGAAAAAGCCGCATTTGGGAGAACCCCAGAATGATGGGGGATACCCTGTATGGTAACACAACCGACAAAGCTTAAGTAAATGAGAATTTCCTAAAGACAAACAGGCACAGAATATTTCATACTGCCGTATGACCGCAGATAAGAATATGTTTTGTAAATATACCTCTGGAGGAAGACAATTAGGAGATCTTGGTGTGCTGGGTTTTTGAACTCTTAATGGAGATTTTGGCTGAGACCTAACAGAAGGAGAACGTTGATATGTTGGTAAAAACGAACCATACCCACCAAATTTTGCCCCTGCCAAAATAAAAAGATTCAGGCTATCAGTTTTCGAATAAGAAAAGTATGATAATACCACCCTTTTCTTTCCAAGATTCCCATTGTAGGTTCACTTACCCAAATTTTCAGCGGAAACTCCTCCTTCAAAATCTTTCTGAAAATGTCCCAAAATACTTTGAACCTTGTCATCCTTAATAAACAGAAATCCCGCACTTACTAACGTCTTGATATACAAAATGTAAAAAACAACTAGCCATAAATTCAAGTTACAAGAGCGTCAATGAGTATATACGACACAGCACAACTACATTGTGCATTCAGTTAACTAGTATCTGGCTTATGCTAACTGCAAAAGATATAAAATGCAACCATTTCTAACAAAAAAAAGTTTGTTCTAAATTGCACATTTCAAAATCCATTTGACTAATAGCGATGCTGCTAGCAACCAATGCCAAAAATTAAAAGTGTGAGCCTCGTGACTAAATTATGATAATATTTTATTCTTCCATAAAATTTATATTACATTCTAAGGTTGACAAAAGTTGCTAAGTTTGATTCTTTTATATCGTCCAGTTGACACTGTCAACAGCTAGCCATTGTTAATTTTTGTTTTATAAATAACCTGCCAAAACATTTGCACTTCATAAAAACCCAGGTACATTCAGTAACCGCAATTCAGATCGAAGCATTTTATTTTCCCTCAGACGTTCAATGATCATATCCAATCTGCACTCACTTCCTCACCCCAATTATACTTAGATTAAGCATTTTCTGACACAAATTCAAGCCATCAAACCATCTAGTTCAGTTTAATCAAATCAAATTCCCTTTCTTTACAATTCATCTTTCTTTTTATTGGACGACCAAACATGTTGGAAATAATTAGTTCACGAGATAAAAATAAATTAAAATTTCGAAAATTTAATCTTTCGTCCACGGGGAAAAAAATTAGAGAAAAAAAAATGAGAGAAACCCTTACAAGGTAAGAGAGAGCAACATCAGGGTCAATGCTTGTATCATCCTTGTGATAGCAAGCCTCTCCTTCTTCAAGTTCGGGGTCTTGAATCATTTTGGGGCCACTTCCCCAACCTTCCATCTCGGAAACAAACCCTAACCCTAAACTCCAACCTCAAGATTCCCAAAACCCTAATCCACCCTCTATCCTAAAATCTAACATCACACTTCTTAATCCAATAATCCAGCTTCAGCCCAATAAACTACTCCCAAAACCCACAGAGGAATTCCCCTCAAATTCTCACGATCATAAACCCTAATTCAAGCCCACTTGATCGTCTACCTATACAAACTCTTCCTATATCTATATATCTCCACGATAATCAGAAAAATGTGTGAAAATAATCCTTCCTCTTAACGAGTATTGACGAATCAATACGTTTTGCGGGCACCGATCGAATCGATTCTTGAATATAACTCTTGGTCTTTTGCTTATGTATGGATATTATTTTGATACATACAGAACTGCATATAGAGAGGGAGAGGGCATTTGTTTTTCCTTTTCTTTTCTCTTCTTTTCATTTTCTGTCTTCCTCTCTCAAAATTACAGATTGATTTTTTATTTCTTTCTATATTTTCCCTTTCTCTCTCTCTGTAATTATTTTTTTCGCATAATAATGAAAACTTGTTTTTATTGTTTCTTTGATTGAATTTTCGCGCGTGACAATGGTGCGCGTAATATGGGATTTTGGAGTGATTGTGACTGGATGGAGAACAAAATTCTAGCAGAAAGCCAGCATGTTGAGAGAATCTACTAGAAAATATTTTGGGGTTTAAATTGTAATAAAAATGCTGTCGAAGAGAATTTTGGATAATTTAAATTGTTTTATATTCAAAAGAGAGAACGTTATGAGGTTCGATAACTTTCAAGTCATGACAGAAGATTTATTGAGTGACTTTCATGTCAAAACTCACGAAGTTTTGAAAGATTACAACAGTTATCAATGATTTTGTCGTTGAGGAGTTCTTAATACCTAACAGTACACAAATATTGCATGAATTTGATAACGATAAATTTGGCCTTAGATCAATGCCATGTCCACCACTCACAAGTCAGTATCTTGTTCTGTCGCACCATCACCACGTGTCACCTTATATTGCTATTTTGAATTCCCGCATCACTTTATGATACGAAGTGCTCCTTGTTTTGATCATTTATGGTCACGCTAATACGTAGATTCGTGCAACATTTCCACTTTAGCTACCTCCATAAATTAGCAGTATTGTTATCACCATACAATAAAAATTATCTTACCGAACCAACACATGCCATCTTTTCTTATAAGTTGTAAAGCCTCAAAATCAAGGTTCAAGAAGAAGCCCACACCTCAAAATCGAGACTCAAGAAAACGCTGAACCTCTGTGTAAATGGATGTGAGATCGAAGCGTAAGCAAGTGGACGAAGCCCTAAGCCGAAGACTATCTAAATGGTTGAAACTCTGAAGCCGAAGCACTATATAAAAAGTCAAAGAAAAGTTGATGCTCTCTATCCCGAACCTCTTCACATCGAAGACCTCTAATGCGAAACTCCCTTTGGCAGAAGCTCCCTTAGGCTGAAGCACTTGCTGTCTTTGAAAGGATTTGCAGGCAATCTTTAGAGATGATTAATATAATGTTTATAATAATGAATGTCGGGATTGTCAATCTAAGGAATAGGACGACTGACCCGTTGTCAATATAATAAACGTATAGCAGACCGAGTGATGTGAGGTTTCGATCTGAGAGATGAGACCAAGTAGTTCTTATCCAACGGCTCCCATTGGCCAAAACTCAATAAAAAGCTCACAACTTATGTCATTTGAAAAATAATGCAACTCTTTATACTTAAAACCATTCTCTATCTTATCTCTTGTTAATTTCATACTTATTTGATTGAGTTTATGTCGTTTCACTTTGATTGAGTTGTTTGTGATTACTAATTAAATATGCAATCACTTTCAATTAAATTATCGGTGTTTGAATATTTCTCGCATAGTAAAGCATCTCTCATGTCCATAAACACGAACCTTCTCCATTCGGATCTCGGTCAAAATGTGTTGGAATTTACTTATGTGGATGCGAGTGAGCTCGACATTTGTTGCACAAGTGACCATTACAAAAAAGAGGGTCAAAACAAGTAGTGACCCCAACCGAGTTTATCCTAATCTTGAGACTCCTTGATACACCCGCCACTTGTCCATCAGTCGTATACTATAATAAAGCGCACTCTTGTTGAAAAATAAGTAGTGTATTTAGAGGGATTCACAATTTCACACGTACTATCCACAATTTTGTTGTTCATTTTTATTTATTTATAATTTAAATCATTCATAAAACGCTTTTAAACATTCACATAATAAATATTCAGCATGTAAAGCCATAAACTTTTCTTATTTTTTAACTACACATTCTCGAAAAATCACTATTCAAAAAATCGTTTTCTCTCAAATTTTCTTTATAAAGGCAATCAAACGAGGACTTACTAGAATTTTATCTTGACAAGAAAGTTAAATAAATAAAGAAACAATCTTAGCATATGTTTAGTATCTTTTTTTTTTTAGGTTTTCTATGTTATTGAATTCCAACTTAATGCCAATTAACTTTGCGGCATCATACTATAGTAGAAAGTTAGAGCTTATTCAATATTTGTCAACATGTTACCTTAATTAACTATATATCGATATATCTTTCTACTATAAATCAATGTTTTGATATGCGCTCATATGTGTGACATATGTGTGCATATGCTCGTTGCATTTTCAAAACACATCGCATACGTGGTATGCATGTAATGATGCAGTGAACCCATTCCGTCGACCGCATATGCACGCTTAAATTAAAAAATGCCCACACAATTTTGTTAAAACATGTGTTAAAAGTAGTCTAACAATGCCCAACCCATCTTTATAACATAAAAAAGCAAATTAGGCATAACAAATATTAAATTAGCCTAAATCATCCAAGCTCATTAATTATATACATCAATATATAGGGTTTTGACGTTTATAAAAAATAAAAACAATTCGTTATTCCTCGTTTTACCAGCAAGTGAAGTTATTAATGCACAATCTTGAATTATTGATGACTGTGATGATAGGAGATCGAAAATGATATCTTACTATTTACAAGAGGTAATAGAAATTCTCGAGTTGAAATAAGAGAGTCCGATAAATATTTTGCATCGGATGACTTGGATGAAGAAGAGGAGATTGAATTGGAATTTGATAGACTTGGATAAGATTTTTTTAAATCGATATTTGTATTTAATCTAATTGTAGAAATTCATTGCTAAGTAAACGTAACATTTATGATTTTGAGTAATATAGTTTTGTTGCAAATTTGAAGAATATGTATAAAGTTCAAAAAATGTACTATTTTATTTATTTAGTAGTTTAAAATATTAAAAATTACAAAACACATCATTACCCATATACTTCACGTGGACACACATATACTTGTAATGCTTGATACTCGATCGGAACGCATTGTCACGCAATATTTTAACCTTTCTTTAAGCATCTCGAGAAATATCAGTACAATTCATGTGAAATCCTAAGGTATCATTTATGTTTGGCCATTTTTTAATTTAATTTGTTTTTTTTTTTTAACCATTGGAAGCTTAATTAAAAGGTAAGATTTTTTTTCTTTCTAATATGGAATTGACTATTTTAAAAACCTATGGAAATGGAGATACCTATATTATACCATTTTTCAAAAAAGCTAAGGCAAACGAATTTGTACATAATGCATAATAAATTAAAATCTCGACAATCTTGTATTCTTACATGCCTCAATCGATCAAAATAACGTCTTGAGATTTCATCGTAGAAGGTTAATTTCGTTAAGATGAATAGTTCGAGCAATTTTTTTGGTCATTACGGGTTTCGTATCTAAACAATTTGAGATTTTACCAAAAGCGTTCAACCTTAAAAAGTTAACATTGTTAAGAAGAGTAATCAAAATTTTATGTTAAACATTACGTTTACCCTTGATCATGTTTTGAGTTAATTTCGCAATTTGTTACTAAAATTTGTGCATTTTTCAAGTTGATTCATATCGCTCTAGATCGGACGTGTACCGTCAATTCAACAGAACAAAAATACTATCAAAAGGAGTTCTATTGTTACATAATTCAATTAACTGTCATTTGCAAGATATTCAACTAGACAAAAGTATTAACTAAAATAATTGCATTGTTAATTCAATTAATTTTCAGTTTCAAAATATTAACAACCAGCCAGAAAATAATCACTTACAGCAATAGTCTTGGAAATTATTTCCACATAAATCATTTAATGATTACAATAATTATCTCAACATGCCAATTTTTAATTATCTCAACAGGCCAACATTGCAAATTAGGAAAAAATATAAATTCTCTAAATTGCCTTTCAAATACAATTATTAGTCAATAAATAAGTTTCCTATTATCAAATACTGAAGAAAACTAAAAAAAGGTGCATAAAAATAAGAAAAATATAAATTGTTTTGTACGCTTCAACAATTTTTTTTCCTCTTTATTTTGCTTTTTCCAACAATAATTCATTATTTTAATTTCCTACATGTTTCAATTTATATATTTTTTATATGTCAATAGCTGAAATATTCAATATAATATAAATGATTTAAGTATAGAATTGAAATTTGCAATTTTATTATATACAATTATGTAACAAAAATAGAAAGTGAATTTTACTCTCTAAATATGGATAGTCGGCGTTAAACTCGCTTTCTATTTTAAAAAAAAATTTAAAATAAAGAGTCCTCGAGTTTAGCTTCAAAAAGAGTCTAAATGCGTAAATAATACTGAAATGTATAAACGAAGGTGAATGTTGATTTAAAATTAATGATAGCAAGCACACAAATGAAGATGGATGTTAATTCATTTATTCTCAATGAATACAATTCAATACAAACAAGTTCGGCAAAATATTGAAATGCAGAGAGATATGATAATAAAAATAGTTGAAAAGTCATTAATTATAATTTTTAAACACCCATCGAAAAAAATGAAAATTAAGGATATTATTGAAATAGTTTTAAGTATATATAATAGGGTACACCCATCCAAAAATTACTATTGCTTGTTTGTAAGAAATTATAATGTAATCATAATTTGCAGTTAAAATCGAACGTTAATTTCAATTATACATTCACAAACAATACTCACTATTATCCACACATTTCGTGGGACCCGCTACTCATTTTTATTATCATCCAAGCCCGAAATGAATAAACGAAGAGAAAGGTTAATTAGTTTATAATTAATGACACCGAATACATTTATGAAACGAACAATGATAGCTAATACCGTTGTGATGCAATACCAATTTAGATGATAATATGCTCAATTAAATGTAGAATTAAATGATACATTTAACTATTCATCTCATTTAATGCCACATTAGTCCCACATGAAATAAATGAAGATGAATGTTAGCTCCTTTATTATTAATGGATATAATTTAATGTCAAATCAAGTTATTTGAGATTTTGAAATCCAAATTAACAGTAATTAAATAGTTGATAAAATTATTAATGATAATATTTAAATACATGTCAAAAAATATATTAAAATTTTAGTAGGGTCACGCGTGGCGAAGACATTATTCGAGTCGAAGTCCAATAAATTTTCTCTATATATATATTTTTTTTCATTTGGGTAATTTGAGCTGAAGAATCATCTTCTTCCACTATCGAACCTCTAATCAAATTCGTCATAACAATGATCAACTTTACGATTTGAAGTATTAATCAAAAATTTAAAAAGGTGTAAAACTTTTGTCATCACATCGTTAACTAGCGTGAGATTAAAGATTTGAGTCTAAGGGCTTGCTTGAATTTTTTTTCCCCACCAATTTTGGGGGTTTCGTTTGCGTGGGTTGAAAAAATTGGTGCTTACTATTCTTCTAGACACTAATTTTGAATGGTATAAAAACTACTTAAAATCGATATGGCGTAATTTTATTCGGTTTCTTGACCCACCTAACAAACGAATTTTGGTTGTTTTTCATATTATCTTCTAATTTTACTCTTTATAAATTAATTATTTCAACCAACATATTTTCTTAAAAACCAACTTTTAAATGAAAATATATTAAGCCCTTGGTAGGATTAAAATTTAGATTTAATTAAGTTATAATCAACAATTTATTTCAACTACGTATTTTATGAATTCCACAACTTTCAACCACGCATTTCATTAAATTCTATCAAAATCTTAAAAAAGAAAATCAGATTTTAATTCATATCAAATAGGGGGCTAACTAATTTTTTAATATAATTATAAAAAAATTTACATTACAGGTAAAAAAATACTCGAAGATAAGAAAGACTACATTATAATTTAAAATTAATTAAAAGTAAAATATCACTTTTATGTAAAAAAATTGTTTATAAAATAAAAATACTACAATAAGACAAAACCCACTTATAAGTTATAAAAAGTTTTAGAAATAAAAAATTTAAATAAAATTATTTAAAAATGTGAAATTAACTTATAAGTAAAAAATATTAACTCAAATTTTTAAGTAAATATTTAACCTTATTTAGTTCTTTAAGTTAATATATAAACAAAATTATCTTTAACTAAAATATCATTTCTGAGTAAAAAAAATTAATATAAGAACTATAAATCGAAAACCTTACTAAGTGACATTTATGTAATTTTATTATTTTTAAAAATCTTCAAAAGTGATGGATAATAAATTTCAAATCATATGTTGGACAGTTATAAAAATCGCTATTAATTAAAATCACTCAAAATCAATACTTTAAAAAACGTTTATTACCGGTACGTCGAAACTCTCAAACAAACCCTATGGTTTGAGTTAGAGTTCAACCATTTGTTTGAATTTTGTCGTTTCATTAATCTGTACTAAAAATGAGCTAATTAATTTCCTTCTTTTGCTTTTGAACCTCCTAATCAAATTCATAGCAACACCGATGAACTTTACAAATAGAAATTTTGCCCATCAAGATTAAAAAAATCTCGACTTTAAAACAATGGTGAAAAACAAAGTTCTATTCACCACACTACTAATCATCGTGAGATTTAAGATCAAATATATGAACCGAGCTAGTTTTTGATAATTTACATAAATTTCGTCGTTTTAGTAATTTAAACTAAACGCGAGCAAATGAATATCATTCTATTGCCATTGAACTTCTTAATCAATTTTATCGTCACAATGATCAACTTATTACGAATAGAAGGTTTGTCCATGATATTATTGACAAAATATCGAGAGCATTAATTGAAAATGAAAAACAAAGAGACGAACTTTTGCCCTTGCATCATTGATTAGTGTAAGATTAAAAGATAACTTTTAAGACTCGAATACGAGATTGATAACTTTTATGGATACTATCGTTCAGTTAATTCATATTAAACAACAAGCTAACGAATCTTTGTTTTAGCCTCCAAATCAGATTCACTAGAACATTGATCAACTTCGTGAATGGAAGGCTTGTCCATCAAGATTGAAAAATACTCGGCTGGCAATATTAATCCTAAAATGAGAAAAAAAAAATAAAAAAAATAGAAAACTTCTTCCATCACACCATTAATAATTAACCTAACCGTAAGAATAAGGGCATATTTGAGAATACATTTTTTAAAAATTATTTTTTTAAGAATGTATAGTTAAAAAGTATGAACCATTTTAAAAATATTTTATTGGACGAATATATTGTTAAAAAACGAGTTTAAAGAAAATAAATTTTAAAGAATTTGTATCAAACAAAATGCTGCATGTTAAGGAATTGAGTTGTAATCAATTTAAGAATAAAACTCAAGCCTCCGTTTGACACCCATTTTTTTCTTATACTCATTCTCATTCTCTTTCTTCATTTTAACCACACATTCTATCAATAAAATAATATTATATATAAACCTAAAAATCATCTTTACTTTGTAACCACACATTCTTCCATCAATCACTATTCAAAAATACACTTTTCTACTAAAATGAGTGTCAAACGATTATCCGTTGCGTATAAATCATCGAACATGATGCGATTTTAGTTTCCAGAGTCTCACAATAATGAATTGGACACAATTAACCATAGGCTTCTCACCCCCAAACCCCTTTTTGGTTCCCGTTCCGTCCGGTCCTTTTCACTCCGTTCATACCGTAGAAGTAGAACAGTCACGTGTTTAATTCTTCAAACAAATTTTTGCCCTTAATAAAAATCTGGAGAAAGAAAAAATTAAAAAATTCTAGGGTTAGGGTTTCATTCTTAATTTTCTTCTCTTATCAAAATTCCCCTCTTCTTAATTTTCCAAATTTATTCTCCTATTTAATCCTCGGTTCCAAAAATAATTTTTTGCTCAACTATTTCCAATTTTTTATTTTTGGAGAATCTGATCAAAGTTTCAATCTTTTAGGATTTCATACTTTTTCGTAGATACATTACATAATTTCAAGATCGAAGCTCTGCATTATAATATCTACTTTTGTGGTTTAAGATTAAATTTCGTACATATTAGTTTTTGAATTTTGTCTCTTCAAGAACTGCGTTCGTATAACTACAGAGTCATTTGTAGCACCATTAGTTTATTTACATTCAACCAAAAATTGGGTTTGCATCAGTTTATTTTAAGGCACATTCTGAAGTAGATTTATTTTATTTTTTGCTTTGTGGCGATTTCAGTGTAGGTAGTAATGTTTAATATCTGCGTCAAATTGTCAAGCGTTATGAGCTGTTTGGAAGTTTGAAGAAGCTAACGGGCCATTAACTCTCCTAATAATTGCTGATTTTTGGCTTTTATTGTTGGTAATGTAAAATTATTAGAACACATGTACTAGAATTCTAGGTTTTTTGGGGGGAAATTTTAGTAATATTTTGGAGTGAATGCATCCTTCTGGAATGGACTGTGGGCGTGAATGTGGCACTGTGTTGATTCCTACCCGTTTTGTGTGGCCTTATGGTGGGAGGAGCGTGTATATCAGTGGCTCGTTCACAGGGTGAGAATTAATTAGAGCTACAAAAAATTATTTGTACCTGTTGAATTTACAGTTTATCTAGTTGTCATTTTAGGCTGCTTTGGTTGTTTTTTGTATTAAATTGTTTGTACAGTTGATCGGATATACTCTCATTTGTTAAAGGTGGACCCAATGGCCAATGACTCCTCTCGAGGGATGCCCTACCGTGTTTCAGACAGTTTGTAGCCTGCCACCTGGTTATCACCAGGTTAGTTATGTAATGTAGTATTGCGTTACATAGTTTTCTAGTGCTTCATTAATGACTTGCAGCACTTGCTTATTCATGATTACTAGATATGATCAAAGCACCTATGAAAAATTGATTGTTCCCAACAGAGATTTATGTTTTGGATATTTCTCTTTAAAGGATGATACTGATTTTCAATGAATTTGGTTTCTTTCGAGGGGACAGTATGTTATGTGTTATATCTGACGGATGCCGCCCACGTATTCATATATCATTAATTTTATGACCATCTAAGGCATAAAGATTAACGACTTGCAAAGATAAGACTTATTTATTGTCTTGCTTGTCTACTCTGGTCCAATAATTTTCGTTGTCCCTGTGCTGGTCTTGCGTTGAACTTGGGCTTATATTTGACTTAGCAGATGAAGTTGCAAACTTTTTGTGTTTTTAGTTTTAGTTATTATTCTGCATTTTGTTGGATAATTGACATCGGGGGATTCTTTAGCCCATGGAAGAAAATAGCAACAAAGGAATATGAATTTATACCGAGTTTCAGAGGCTGGTAAAATGGCCAGATTAGGTGGCTGACAGGATAAAATTGTCGTGTCTCATTGTACTCTGTTCATTATGTTCTTAAAATGCACTTTTCTACCAGAACCAAACTATGTAACTTTCACTAATTTTATTTTTGGTTTCTTATGTTTAAATCAACATTGGCTGGCCATACAAACTGCATAATTTCAAATGTCAATGTTCACATTGGAAAACAAATAAAAACCATGTGCAGTTTAGGACCTATTACTGTGTGAGGTCACACTGTGACAGTGAATTCTGCTGGGGGAAGAACTTTTTCCATTCAAAAAATGGAATTGTGAGAATTCCTCATTATCAGTGTAAAATTTGTTGCAATTTTGTTGGGCTGTTCCTCATAACCGAAATTTTGGGTGATCTTTAACCTTGTAAATATTGTTACTTGCAGTACAAATATGTTGTAGATGGTGAATGGCGACATGATGAGCACCGGCCTTTTATTAATAGTAACTTTGGAACTGTGAACACTGTCCTTTTAGCTAGGGAATCTGATTACCTTCCTGCAATCGTAAGCCCACAAATTCCTCCTGGTTCTAGCATGGATGTCGATGATGAGACCAATCAACGTGTGGTATGTCATTGGTATTTTCATATATTTTCTTTCAGAAATGTTTCCTGCTACTTTATTTTTTCTAATGTGCTTCATGATTTGATCTGATGCAAAATAACTGGCTGGACAAAAACTATAGACTTTGGAAGCCCAATACAAACATTGCATGTCCAATCTCAAGTAACACACCTTTTTGGTCAAACAAAAAGTCTCTGGGCGACTGAATTTGATTTTAATTGCGTTGTTACTTGTCAAGGAAGAATCCTACTTATTCTATAATAGTCTAAAGTGATTGAATATTTTAGGGTTCATTTGGTTTGTGTTTCTATTTTCAGAGTTCATTTTCAATTTTCTGCTTTGAGACTCCGTTTTAAGATTATTAAAATTGCGTTTGGTTTGTCAATTTGAAAAATTATTTCTCAAATCAGAAAATTAGAAACATTTGGTTTGAAATTTTGAAAAATTATTTTATAACATTTTATTCCATGAAATTTAACTATTCAGCGAAAATAAAAAAATTTTATGTTAATATATTATCACGTAATATTTATATTTTCAAGTTGGTAAATTGTAAGATATCTTTCTCACTATAGCCTACAAAAGTAAAATAAAAATAAATAATAAATTAAGCTCAAACTATAGTAAATAAAAATAAAAATTAGTGATGTGATATGAGAATATTTTTATCCGTGTTCACTTAAATACTTTTTTAGATCTTCATATAAATAATCGTTAAGAGCCTAAACTATTTTTATTTTTCGAGAAATTTTTTGATTTCATTTTTTCATTTTCATTTTTCTTGATTTTAATTTTTAAACTTATTTAGTGGGTGTTTGATACCCATTTTATTCAAAAAATGTGTTTTTGAATAGTGATTGATGGAAGAATGTGTGGTTAAAAAGTAAGGAGAATTTTTAGGTTTATGTGTAATATTATTTTATTGATAGAATGTGTGGTTGAAATGAAGAAAGAGAAAAAG
>CAIGRL010233102.1:0-15737 GCA_903798325.1 Fraxinus xanthoxyloides
AATATGGCTTGATCAACAATATATTTTTTGGAAGAATTTATTGCTTAAATAGTATGATGATTAAATTTTTTAATCAATTAATGTGTTTCGGATTTTCAAAGGAATGATCTCTACGGAAAAATATGATTCAACACAATTTTGGTCGTCCCCTATGGTGTATATTTATAGGGAAAAAGTATTTGAAATGAAAATAGATTGAAAAATCAAGTGTTTGAAGCAAAACAAATTTCTGAATATCGATCTGTCGCTCAAGCGTCGAGTCAGCGACATATGAGCAACAACTGAGTAGTATTTAATATATTTATCATAACTTTCTCTTTCGATATCCGATTGAGGTGATTCAAAATGCGTTAGGAAGCTAACTCAATGAGATACAATTATTTTGGAAGTAGCTTTGTACAAATCCCAATGTTTTCTATGTGAAAAATGCGTTGAAAGACCACACTATCAATCTTTAACTATTTTGACATCCCTTTGACACTCTTTAAACTTCTAATTGCATTTCCTTGATCATATGTGATCATTTTGGACTCCTTCAAAGACCACACTATCAATCTTTAACTATTTTGCCGTTAATTACAACTCAATGACTCCAAATAAAATTCAATTATGACATGATTTTGGCTACGAGAATTGCCAATTATAATTTGGACTTAACATTACGTAATGGCTACATTTTCCTATTTCGTTGCATATTAATTGAGGTCAAATCGGTTAGTTGAAGATGCAATATTGGAGTACGACTCAAGTTGTACTACATGCAACACTTACCCTCGTTGCTTTAAGGGTTATCGGTGATACGATTTGCCCTGTACTAGATTTTGGATAAAAGATGAGTCGTGGTAGACAAGCGTGTACCACTCTGGTCACTAACCACACACTAGAGTGCAGATAAAATGCAAGAACATACTTGAGATAATTGTTGTTTCATATTCTTTTGGCCAAACCAATGAAGTGAAATTGTGAAAAGACCTAATTCCACCTCAGCAACTTCCTTACANNNAATTGAAGTCAAATCGGTTAGTTGAAGATGCAATATTGGAGTACGACTCAAGTTGTACTACATGCAACACTTACCCTCATTGCGTTAAGGGTTATCGGTGATACGATTTGCCCTGTACTAGATTTTGGATAAAAGATGAGTCGTGGTAGACAAGCGTGTACCACTCTGGTCACTAACCACACACTAGAGTGCAGATAAAATGCAAGAACATACTTGAGATAATTGTTGTTTCATATTCTTTTGGCCAAACCAATGAAGTGAAATTGTGAAAAGACCTAATTCCACCTCAGCAACTTCCTTACAGCTACCACGTATCCACTTCTCTATATCTATATATATGGCACTATCCATCTTATTTCCAAGCAACGAAACTGAATTTCATCCAAAGTAAAAGAGGAAAATATTTGAGAAGATGAAGAGAAATGTATTTTCCTTTCCTTCCAAGTGTAATTATGATAAAAGGAGAATTATTCACAGCATCAAAGTTGGGATTGCTCTGGTATTGGTTTCTCTTTTGTATTTGCTTGATCCATTGTTCAAACAAGTTGGAGAAAATACCATGTGGGCTATTATGACTGTTGTCGTTGTTTTCGAATTCTTTGCAGGTAGGTCGACTCTAAAATTTCACGTACTATGACATATGTGCGACTCTTTTATTATTAGCTGACTCTGAGATTTCACGTACTAGATTGTATGTATGACTCATTTGTTATTAGAGTCATGTATATAAGGTGTGGGTGCGACTCGCTTATTATTATTATTTGTTTTGGGATATGCTTAATTGGCATTTACTAATTATATAATATGCTGAAGAGCAGGTGCTACATTAAGTAAAGGAATAAATAGAGGGATTGGAACAGTAACAGGTGGTGGATTGGGGTGTTTGGCTGCAATTTTGGCAGATAAAATTGGTGGAAGAATTGGCAATGCAATTGTAGTTGCTTCTTCTGTGTTTATTTTTGGTAATAACAAAAGTTAAAAATAAGTAAGTTCAACATAAGTAATTCTTCTAGTGTTAAAATATATAAAGCTATTTTTATGGACATGCAGGGGCTGCTGCAACATATGCAAGATTGGTTCCAAGAATAAAAAAAAGATATGACTATGGAGCCATGATCTTCATCCTAACCTTCAATCTGGTGGTGGTTGGAGGCGTCCGAGCCGAGAAGGTGATGGAATTAGCCGGGAAACGCCTCTCGACTATCGGTATAGGTTTTGCTGTTTGCATATTTATCAGCTTACTCGTATTTCCGATATGGGCTAGTGATGACCTCCATTACTCCATAGCTTCTAAGTTTGACAAACTTGCCTCTTCTATTGAAGGTAAGTTATGTCAAATGATAAAAAAATAAGTAATTATTTCTGGTAAAAATAAGTAAAGTGAAACAATTGATTAAATCGTGAACTAATTTAATTTGTTACATTTATTAGGGTGCTTGGAAGACTACTTCAAAATGGCAAGTGAAAAAGAAAACAAAGCAGATGCAAATTTGGAAGCTTGCAAGTCACTGTTGCACTCCAAGTCAAACGATGAATCATTGGTACTGGCTCGACTTAAAAATTTACTTATAAGTAACTTAAAAGTGATAATAGACAATCCTATACTGGAAAATGAACAATAGTCTAATTATTTTTTTTATTTAATTCTATATGGAAGGCAAATTTTGCAAAATGGGAACCTTGGCATGGAAAATTTGGATTATCCTATCCTTGGGAAATGTATTTAGATATTGGAGAAATTCTAAGAGAATTGGCTACAACAACTATTGCTTTGAAAGGATGTCTTCAATCCCCCAAACAGGTATCAATACAAAATATTGGATAAAATTATTAATCAAATTACAAATTTTTTTTTTAATTATTTCACTGATTTAATGGCTTGTAATTTTGTTATCAGCTCTCACCAATGCGAAGGCAACAAATGATGGAACCATGCGAAATAATCGGGTTATCACTCGTATGGATAATGAGAGAGCTAGGAGAAAGCATCGAGAAAATGAAAAAATGTCGAGCTAAGAATCTGATGATTCCGAAGTTACAATCCTTAAATTTGCAGTTAAACCTAATGCATCCATCTTCTAAGATACAAGTTGAAAACAACGATAATCTTGCAATTTCGAGCTTCATTTTCTTGTTGATGGAAATTGTGGAAAAGGTTGAAGTACTAGCAAAAAAGGTGGAGGAGCTTGGGGAATTAGCAAACTTTGAAACAAAGAAGCTAGATGTATAGCTAGAATATATTAGAATTGTGATTTGTACATAATAATTTGAAAAAAAAAATGAGAATAAGTAAAGAAAATATGAGTGGAGGGGAAAAGGACAAAATTCAAATACCTTTTGAGACATCACATGTATTGGGACATCAAACACCCAATTGAAAAATATAATTATTGAAACTTCCATAAAATAAGAATGGGGTCCTACAATTTTGTCATTTTTCATTGTATTTCTTTTTACTTACAATGTTTACAATGTATTACTATGGACTAGATTTTAATATGAATAACGGGTAATGTATAAGCACCATATGGTTTATTTATTTATTTATTACGAATGCAATGTATTTTATTTGCATTAAAGATTCTTAACATTTACCGATTATTTCGCTTATGTCTCAACTTTTTCATCGCACTCATATTCTTAACATTTCATTAATTAGTACGTATGTACATGAAAATCACGTGTAATTTTAACATCCAAATTGATAGTTTTGATCATGTGAGAACCTAGATTTATATATTTAAATATGTTGATAACTTATAACCCTACATTTGAAGGTTTGAGGATCTATAATCACTTCATGAAAAAGATGGGGAGCCCAACCCTAATTTTTCCAAAAAAAAAAAATGAAAAATCAACCAAAGCACTTAATTTGGAGAAAAAGATACAATCTAAAAAATTGATGATTTATTAAATACGTATTTTTTATGAATAATATTATTTACCAGCGCTAATAACAGGAGAGAGATTTTTTAACTAATCAAATTGCAATAGGGATACTTCGTAAACACTTTTTTTCTGTACAATTGTCGATTAATATGATACGACGATGATCACAATTAATACAAATAACATTACTCATTATTTATATGTAAATATAATTTATCGACTTCTTGTGTCTAAAATATCCTTTCAATTTATTTCCAAGTTGTCATAATATAATTTGGGTTCACATTCACAAATTTTAATCCATAAGCTAATTATCGAGGCCTTGGCCCAACCCAAATTAACAACTTCAGGACAAGGAGCATGATTGGCTAAGCTTTCTTCCTTTTTAAAAAAAAAGGTTTGAGTATTGTTATCGCTACACTTTAATTTGTTTCAAATCATTCACTAAGCTTTAAATTTGTTTCACATTGATCACTACATTGCCCTAAAAATTAATGTTAAAAATTTGATAAGTTAAACTTTAACGATGATTTTCCGAGAAGTAACTCTTGAAAACTTGAAGTTGATGATAAAATGGGTAGACGATCTCTGAGTTGCAATGAATAACATAGTTACTAACACTAATAAATTAAAATTTGGTAATCGTAGTGAAACAAATTTTAAACATAGAAAACACAGACGTTAGTAAAAGCCGTCTATAATAAATTAGCGTCGTTGTTTTGACCTTTTACCCTCTACTTGAACATGATTGGCTAAGCTTACTTTCTTAAAGAGGTACACGTAAGCTTAGCCAATCACTCTCTAAATTTTCAACAATTTTTTTATCCATTTGTATCCTTTCCAAGAACAAGACAAACATATGAAAACAAGAACAAACAAATGAAATTCTCAGAATTGGCGAAGAATCCTATGCACTAACAAACTTAATTCCACAATATTTGAAACCCCATTTTCTTGTAAAAACAAGTCCCCAGATGGATCGTCTTCTTCCACCAAAGAAGATGATCACACAAAACTTGCTCAAATTGTCAATTTTATTGCTCACTCTGTGTTACATGGCATCGAGTGCACCAAACACCGGCGTCAAATTGGTGCAGTGCAATATTAATTCATACTCGAAAGGCGATCCATTTGCTATTAGTCTAGCCTATGTTCTTGCAGAATTGGAGTCTACCAAGCCCACCCGCAAAGGCCATGATTTCTACAATATTTCGCCTTATCCAAATGCGTTTGCCTTCGGACACGCTACATGTAGCGCAAATCTAACGAGACCGGACTGCACGGCCTGCCTCGGAGCGGCCAAAACCGCCATGTTGGGGTCTTGTGATGGCCGGATTGGTGCTCGAGCTGTGCTGAATGACTGTAGTATTAGGTATGAGCAGTACCCTTTTGATAATTGATTTGTAAGATTCACAAGAAGTGCTCAATAAAGTGTTTTATGCATCTTCAACTATCTATTGTGACTCAATTCTCTCCAAATCAAACTTTCATTTTTCATGTTTTTGTTTCTGGTGTATTTAGCGCCCGTCTGATGTAGATTTCGTGAAAAGTGATTTGCTTTGGAGAATATGCGGTTGGAAATGAATTTGAAGCACCTGTATGGTACATTTTAAAATTCTCATCATCATTCTTCTACTCATTTTCAACCACACATTCTTTAATAAAATAATATTTTCCATCATATTAATAATTTTTCCTTCATTTTCAATAACACGTTTTCCATCAATCTACTATTCTAGAATACATTCTTTCAAAATAATGTGGTTCAAACACATCATATGTTTTACTTGTTGATAATTATGAATAGTGATGAGTGCGTTTTGTAATTTTTTCTTCTATCTTAAGTCGTGTAGATTATATGCCTATAGTCTTTGTGTTTTTATTCTTCCACTAATTAAAATAATTTATTAGTAAAATAGCAATTAATCTAATTTGATGCTACCAAAAATCGCACATATTTCCCGAGCTTGACGGCTGAGAAAGAACACGAACAAGATCTTCCAGTACCTGAAACAAAGGCGTCGAGGTTTGGTCTCTTCGCCCCTCCGATGCTTAATTCAGAGAGAGAATAGAAAAAATGTATTCTGAATAATCTGTGTAAAAACGTACCTCAATCGTATAAGTGAGGGATGTATATATAGAAGTGGGCGGTTGACTCCTAGTAGACCTGTGTTGTTGGGATTCTCATGAGTTCTATTGTAAGTGGGAGTAGTGAATTAGCGGATTTGGTGATTCTTGGGAGTTTGGATAGAGATATGACACCAGTTATAGGATCCTATTCAAAAAGGGACGGCATGAGATAGCACTTATCGTACAAAAACAAAAACATCATCTCGCTATTTGACTTGACTCCATTGGGGGTGATGATATATCCCGAGGAGAATACCCCGAGGACCTTGCGACTGATGGGGATAAATAAGGGGAATCATCCTCGGGATATCACCTCGGGTCGGGAACATAATTTGGGGTGATCATAATTAATTGCAAGATTACTGGAACTTGAAAAATAATCAATATGTCGAACGGGAAATTAATTGGTGATAATAATAAAAATTTACAAAAACATTTTATTATGAAAAAGTTTGGTAATTGTGAACATCGCTAACATACGCTCCAATCGAAGTAATATATGACCTATAATTTTTTTTTTTTTTCTAAGCAAGTGAAAATTTTAAGTTTTAACATTTTTTAGTTGTCTTCTAACACAAATAAGCCATAATCGCCATTGACATGCTCCAAAATGGTGAGAAAACCAAGGAATCCACTGCCTATTTATAACAATCAATCCAGCACAATTTCATCAAGTTCATCAGAGTGCAACCCAGTCAAGATGACGAGTCTTGTTCCAAAATTCAGTTTAATAGTCTTCGCACTTTTGATTACAGTTAAGGTGGAACAGATACCAGCATTAATGTCCTTAGCCAAAAATGAAGGAATCTAAAACTCAGTATACTGTTTGCTTCTGTCTGTCATTTGCATTCTGTATTCGTGTGTATCCACCTCAGACAAGAGAACGAAACAAAGCGATCATCAATCCTGGAGATGCAGGATATATGCATCTCAAATTCCTTGATGAATTTCCAAACAAAAACAATTCCAAATCGCGTTGAATCATAGCATCATGTGTACGTACGTACCTTGGCCTTCCATTTGGGGTTGCTTCGTCATGTAGAGTTTAATCATCAAGCCGTGCAATTTCCCTAGCCTCAATTGTATGTACAGAGCAAATCATTACGTCGATGTCAATGTAATCTTCACTCGTTGTTAAGAATGTTCGCAGGGCAGCAGCTTCGGGAGTTCATTTTTCTAAGCTACATGGAATCAAAAAGCATTACTACATAATGTAAGATGCTGGTTTAGTTGAAGAAGACCCCCTTAAACCTATCAAGTTGGAGAATGAGAAGATTTAGTCAAATTTAGTCCACGAGTAAATTCTCGTTTGAGGAAGACTGCCAAGAGAAGTTCATTCCATGTATCCGGGACACCAGGAAGGCACCAATGACTGCAGTCTTGTCGGTGGAGAGGGGCTGGTCCCACTTTAGGCCCCAGATAATACAAGGAAGAATGGCCGTCTTTTCTTTGCGATGTCATACCCGTAACATTCAATAGATTGATATTCCCTGTCTTCAAATGTTCTGACAATACATTAACAACTGTTTTAAACTCACTCGATGCTTCAGAGGAGAATGATGATGAGCTCAAGTCAGGTAGTGTCTGCAGGTGACAGCTGCCACCAGTCTTCCAATCCCCACCTCTGTTCTTTCAAGCAATACATTAAGTGCATGTTTGATATACTAGAAAAAGATTTAACTTATTTTTCTAATTGTCGAGAACTAGCTAATCCTCCCTATATCTTATTAAGTCGAGATAGAATATTGGACAAATTAATCAGATTCTAACGCGCTAAGATGCCACATTTGATCGAGAGTCAGAAGTACCTGAAATGTACAGGAGCATAGCTTCGGAAGAAGGTATGGGTCTTTGTCATGTCTATTTCTTGACTTATCCAATCAATTAATGTCATAATTGACCTTCGGAATGCATTTTCTACACTCATCTTCATCTTGATCTCTGCCCCTTCTTGGAAGTAACAACCCCTACTACAGCAGAAGGATTCAGAGTTTAAAAAATGGTGTGTATGTTAAGAAGCACACCAGAGCAAATACGCAGTTTTATAATGGTTCACCCACAATGGGAGGGCTTTGTCCACTCTATAGACTCTCACAATTAATAAATAGATTGTTAGCATGATGATCTCACGCACTTCAAACTATATAATTCAATAAACACCCCAAGTAATCCTTTAAATATGTAAAAATACTAGGGCGACCGTAATACATGCAAAACTTTCCACAACAGCATCAAAACTACACAATAAGTTCCATAGATGCACGATTACTCAAGGGAGGCATAAACTGAATTGTCGTGTCCACAGATAAAACTTTGTTGTACGACACAAACATCCTAAGCGAATCGCTTTCTTTTTTGTTATCCTTTGGCTTTTGGGTTTTGTCGGGTGAGAATTCAGGCTGTTGTCTGCTTTAATCACAAAATATCCATAATCGAGGAAAAAGGGTAGCTAGGTTTTCTATCATTTTACATAACTACTTATAAGAACATATAAGCTAGGCTTTTACCAAGATTAGCTAATTTATTATACAGTTAAAAAATAAGCAAGTAAAAAACCATAAAAATGAATATAAATTCTAGTAAAAATAACTAAAACAAGTAAGAAAATTACTCTCTGACAGTCTTCTCATAATTCCACCAGTGCCCACTGTTGAAAACCAGCAAATCTGCACCCTTCCACCGAGCAGAGCTCCAATCCATTCGATCCAACTTCAATGTCATTTTCACATTTTTGGGACTTCCAGCGGGTGCACGACTTTGTAACACTAGAAACGGAGCTCTGTAATACTCAACTGTGCAGTTGAAATCCCTAAACTTAAAAACCAAAGAGCCTGAGTGCTTTGTTATTGGGCTCCCGTTCACTTCATAAATTGAACTCTTATCGATAATAGCAGAAGACAGCATGCAAAGAAGGGACTCCCACTGGTTTCTTCCTATAGAATCTCCTACAAACACTATCCGATGGTTTCGAAGATTTTCCAACATAACTTTTGCATCGAATCTGCTCCATGTCAAAGACAGACAACATAAGAAAAAATTGCAAATTCGCATTGACATTAGTGTCTAGTGAAAGTTGCACAATTATGATCACCTTTCAATTCACTAAGATAGCTGAGGAATGCATGCCCTAAATGGCTAAACCACAATCCAAACTTTTACAAACAGAACAAAATGCTCAATATCAAATTTATGAACAAAAATCCAAAGAGATAAACTGGTTTGGATTCTAAATTAAACTAGTCCCATGTCAAACCTTGGAAAAAACAAATAATGAAGTAAAACATTTTCCATCCATACTCCACCGACCCTATGCCACAAGAATTCAGCATTCTTTTCATTTTCAATGAGGAATATGTTTAAGTTACATTAACCAAACACCAGGAAATGACAAGAAAACTGTTTCTTGCATAAAAATCTGAAGCCTAATCAAACACTATCCAGAGCTACAATTGTTCAAGCATGGGTTTTTATCATATACTCTTTGCACATAGCTTTGGAACTCATAGTACCTTGTACGAAACCAAACGTTAATCAATTCATACATGAGCAATATCAGACGAGATTATAATTTTGGAAAACAAAACCTGGGCAAGTTGCAATCTTTGGGTTGCCAACGCCATTTAGTGTAGAAATTATCAGGCCTACTATTTTCAGAGCATCGAAATCCCTCATCCAAGAACATACAATCTTTAGATTGGTAAAGTGGATAATTTTCATCATCCCATACCCAATTTCCCTCGTATATATCACATCCTCCACCACTTTTTTCAAGAAACAACGCCTTTTCTTTTACCAGGGAAGAATCATTGAGCTTAAACCAGGTTGTGAACACCGATTTCCCGTCTAAACGATTGAGGATTCTGTAATCCAACAAAAGCAAACAGAGTATAAAGCAAAGACTGAAGAAGAAACACCCAAGAACACCAGGTGAAGGCTCTAATGTCTTCAAACGCTTGAATTTCTTGAAAAAATCTAAGTGGGTTGTTCTGTAATACCCGATTGTAGATTTATCTATGTTCTCACACATCTTTCTTGAACAAAAAAATTCTCACTACACACTCTACTGCTACTTCAAAAAAATCGGTTTTTTTTTCTCAGTTTCTGAAAATTTTTAAAGAAAAAGGTACAATGGACGCGAAATTGAGAATGTGTTCATGCTCAACTTTAAACGAATGGAGAGAGAGAGGGGTTTAGAGAGAGAGAGGGGAGATAGGACAGAGTTAGAAGATGATCAGGTGGTGGGGTCTTCGAACAAAGACAAACATTCATAACAGGCCAGTCGTGCATATTGTAGTTGTAATACCTTCAAATTTCAATATTGTTAACATTTATCAGATCTTCAGAATTTTTTGGGCCCTTCTATGTATATATATTTTTTGAACTGAACTTTATTCGCGTGTTTTTTTAATATAATAATTTTGAACGTAAATCTTAAATTTTTTTTACTTCCTAATTATACATGATGTGGTCATTATGGGGCACCTCGAGCAAGAGGACTGTCGGGCTCCCCATTCTCAATAATGGGACCCATGTCCTCGGGGCGTGATAGTCCTCGAGATACCTCGAGGATTGATCACATGACGACCTGCAAGATTACATTGGTCGTCCTCGGGCTGTATGGTCGGGTATTTGCCTTAGCCAACTTCCCAATGTACTATATGATCGAGGGTTGATAGTCCTTACCCCGTAAGGACTCTAACCTTACCCAATTACCAATATCAAAGAAATTTTATGGTTGTAAGGAGTCTATCTTGAAACATAATTTAAGGTAAAGTAAGGTGAGACTTCTACTTTTAATCCAACACTAACTCCAACCTAAGTCATTCCTAAAAATAAGGATGACGAGTCCTAATAGGAGTGCATTACTACCTAACTCTATAAATATGGGGCATTGAATCATTATTCATGTATGTTTTCACATACATTTTTCAGCATATATCTTCTTTTTCTATTTTCTCTCTTACTTAAGCATTGGAGGGGCGACGAGGACACACATCGACTCCTTCGTTTCAAGTATCCAGAAGATCTCGTTCGTACTCTTTCTCAGTCATCAAGCTCGGAATCAGCAAGTGTGATTTTTGGTAGAATCAATACATTTTTCAAAAAATTATTTTTTTTACACGATTTGCTTTTAAGAGAATGAACTCAAAGAGGGACTTGATTTTCTTTATTGAACGTGTGATTTCATTCAAAAAAAATTTAGGGATTTTCGACTTTGTATGCTAGTATTCTTGTGTGACAAAATATATTCATATAATCGCTAAAGGACCACATAACACAAATGATTTCTAACTTAAATGGTAAAATTATCCAAGAAAGTAACATTTTATGTAATTAAACGTAGTTATTTGATTTCTGAAATTAAAGAAATTTTTTTTCAACAATTTTATCATTTAAAAGTGATACATTCTGTGCGTGTTTTGGGTGATATTGGAGAGAATAGAGAGAACGTGACAATCGTGTGGGGTCGTGGGGGTAGGAGAAGTTGGAAATTTGTTGTGGCCCGACAAGATTAATTGATAATTTGAATTTCAAGAAGAAAGGACATGTACGGCTGCCGGCCAAATTTAAGAGAAAAAGCATATATTTTGTTTTCAACTCTTAAAAGCTGTATTTATTTTGACAATTAGAGTCCAGGTCTCTAACTTATTAAAATGTAGCGAGTAGGTACATCACCTATTTCTTCGGCAATTGTAGTACTCGACTTTCCTATTTAGGTGTGTTTGGCAAGGCCTTTTAAAAAGTCAAAATCTGCTTTTGAACATATTTAGGTCACGTTTGTTACATATTAAAATCAGATTTTAATTTAAATCAAAGTCAAATAATCAATATTAACCACATCTTTTATGGGTCCCATAACTTTTGAATCACACATTTCAAAAACTTATATTCCAATCTACTAAAAATCTAATTTTAATCATCACCAAACACACTCTTAGATAATGTTCAAGAAGTGTTGTCTTACTTGAAAAAATTGAATAATGCTATTGTACAATAATTGTTGACAATCCTTGAGATGTCAAAATCTGTTGATTGATTTAAAAAACGGCTTTTAAAATAAATGGTATAGATTTTGCCATGATTGTCAATAGAAGTATTGTACATAGAGCATAATTCAGATGAACTAATCTAAAGTAGCTTCTTGAAGAAAAAGTAGAACCTCTCGTACAATAATGATGGTGCAATTAATGTTCGTAGGAAATCCTTTCAAGATCTTTGCCGCGAAACCAAGAAGAAGAAGAAAAGGCCCACAAATCAAATCAAAATGGCACATAAATAGGAAAAATGAACGAAGTAGAACAATCCAATTTTGATTAGGATGTAATGATAATAATGGACTCGCTCAACTATTACTTCTTCACTCATTTGGCACATCTCTTGTTCCAATTACAACTTGATGGTATTTTACATATAACACAAGAAAAGCAGGAAGACTGTGACAATCTAAGGAAGACAAATCTGGAATCTTGTTGCAGACAAATTTTGAGTTACATATGAAAAGGGCAGAAGAAATTTTATTAGACTAGACAACAGTATTTGGCTATGTACGAACAACATAGTGTTCACAAACAATATAAACAAAAACTGATGCATGTCGCAATGCCACCTAGAATCCAAAGTCTGTCTAACTTGTTTTCATATCGCATCTTCTTCTCATTGAGCTCCGTTTGTACCTTTGAGTACAAATGGCACGACTTGAGGGCTTCATTGAAATTCTTGCTCCTACGGCAGCTAAGTGCTGCTTTAAGGATGAGCAAACTTTTTAGACCATTGACATGAGAACCATCCAAATCCTCCAGTTGCATGCTTAGTTCCATCAACTTGATAATTGTTTGGACGCCTTCGCCCTCAGTATGGATCATCCTGAACTTCATGATAAGGATACATTCGACTACTTGACAAGGAAGAATATCTTTGGCTGGAAGAATGGATCCAAATCGTACCATGAAATCCTTGTCTGTCGGCCAATGTCTTTGCCCTCCAAGTGGGCTCCAACTTGATAGATTAGCAGCCTTTTTTATTTTTCTGTTGACTATAATCCAACTAAGCCAGATGCTCTCCCGGAGCTCTTGCCAGAGCTTTCCGTCTTTTCTCTCTTGTTCAATGGACAAGATCGGAGGCAGGCCATCGGAGACTGTAAGTGTCACTTTGTCTGAATATGCAAGAAGATCAATACGAAATGGACAATTGTGAAACCAACCATTAACGCCATCTGCATTCGGGATTCCCCATAGGACTTTTGAACATATTGTTTTGTCTTTATATCTGATATCCATTATAGACACAAAATCCGATGGTGAAACATTTTCAAGTTCATCCACATCACCATAGTATTCAGCTTCAGTCAATTCTTCAGGATACTCAAAATTATCATTCCATCGAAATTCAGGAACCTCATTTACAATAAAGGGAAAACAATCTGCATAAAAATTTTTGAACCCACCAATTGACATGATCAAACTTTTGACATCATCCCGATCAGTTGAAGGCCACAAAGAAGAGCACACATTTTCCCATAATCGCTCTTCCTTTGAAATAGCCCAGAATGTTGCACAAGCACAGGCTGCACTGGCCAAAGTTGCACCATCAAGACGCCTAAGTATGTCATAGAAAAGATCGCTGTTCAATGATGCCATACTTTCAACTGATGAAACTGACATTATTAGTCCTTCAGATCATCTGGAAAAGAAAAATTCAAAGGCCGTAGTTGAGCAAGTATGAAGAGGAGATTATTTGACATTTGCCCTTCTTTTTGTCGTCTCTGTGCCACTTTCAAATTGTTTTCACCAGAATCATTCAATCTCTACAACTTTAAGAAGATCTTGATATGCGAAAAAGACCATCTGTTTAATCCAACCATCAAACTTTGGCCATCACAAGGAAGAAGATTTGGTTGAATTGTACCATTCGTTCGATGCCACATTATATGGTTTTTGATGGCATTCTTAGCAATTAATGACGGATTTATGGCAACATGTCAACCCTAACAATCTGTGACTTTAAAAAGGGAGAAATCTGAATATCTGAATATCTGATGCCGTGACTTAGCGGGAAAAAGATGTAGACATGATAAAATTAAAGAGAACAATGCCACTTTTAACAGGCTCTGATACCAGTATTAAAATAATAAATTCTATAGTGCCACAAAAACAGCTATATCTAGAGAGACTTTGGAGAGAGTAACAGTATTAAAGTAAACTCAATCTCCTTCCAAGTAGCAAGTCTGAAAGTGAACACGCACCGGAAAGACATACACGAAGAGAATTGCTAAGTCACATGAAGTGTAGTTAGGTGTTATTTTGTTCTCCCTGTAAGTTTTCTTCTATTGCACTTTCAGCTGGAGAACAGGTCAAGCCTCCTCCTAAGTTTGTATTTACTTTCATTATCAATAAAAATGGTACTTTGTGTGGTATAATTAAAGAAAAAAGTAAGCTCTTAGTGTATATTGAATTTGCCTATAATAATATCCTATTTGTAGTTCTTATTCCAAATCGCAGTTAACCTAATTTGGCCTAAACCTATTTACCTATTTCATCCAAGTACAGATAAAGGGGATAGAAAAACCCTGTTAAAATTTAAATCACTGCCCACATCGCAAATCTCATACATTGTTTTAATCCTAATCAGTGCTTAATTCTTTGGTTTACCAGAATATTATCCATTACCTCCCAAAACAAACCTTGAAAATTCAGAAATCAAACTAATTGAAATGCAACAAGTCACTAACAATTCACAAAAAAAATCAAGTTATCTACCCCACCCGTGACAAAGTAAACTCAATTCTCACAAAAAGGAAGCCACAAATAGAAAAACAAATAGAGCCCAAAAAAAGTATTTCCAGGCAAATAGTAATTTGTTTGCATAAAATTAAATTGGCATAATTAGTCAAGAATTTCGAGAAGTAAAAGCAATCACAATGTCAAGCAACAGCAGACCCAAAAAAATCTACTTGCGCAAAAGCATGAAGCTCAAACCCATAAGGCTAAAGATTAAAAAATCAGGAAAAACACAGTAAAACAGGAGAAAGAAAAGAGAAAACCCACCTCACAGAGCAGCACAGAAATACTGGAACTTGATCGAAATTGCAATTTGGGGGATTTCAGAAATGAATAATAAGAATTAAATAAATAAGAAGTTGAAATGAGATATTTGTAGTGCAAGACAGTGGGTTAAAATGTCACTCATAATTTTTCCAAAGATCTTTCTCTTTATTGGGTCCCCTTACAATAGTTTGGATTGTTGGATATCTCTTTGTTCGAGTAAATTTCTGGGTTATCGAACCTGATTCATCTATGTGTATAATATTTATCTTGACACGTAAGGATTGAAGAAGAAAAGGTGTGGACCCCAAAGACGAGCTTAACAATGATGGAGAACCGTATATCCAGCAGATTAAACTTTAGCAGAGCTGTAATTTTGTCCACTGGTAGAAGAAGTGGAAGAAATGAGAGAGAAAAATCTAAAAGCTGAGGTTATGCTTATGCATTACTGATTACCTCCATTTTCTTCGACGGTTGCCAAAATATGAATCATATAAGAAGGTATGGCCATGGGTCAGCTGAGCAGCTCGCTGGAAAAAAATCAGGGCTAGATTGTAGGAATGACAAAAAAATTCGACAAATTCTATACCAACGAACCCGTCCAATTATCTGCTTAATTGGGTATTTGTTGGTAAATGGTTTTTATAATTGTGAAATTGGTCAATTTTGAGCCC
>CAIGRL010233106.1:0-13900 GCA_903798325.1 Fraxinus xanthoxyloides
TGAGGCCCTGTTTGAGCCACATTTTTGTAGAATGAAAATGAAAAATATAACCGTTATTGGGCCCCACACAAGAGATAGAAATTCAAAATTGATGACTTGATGTGATGAATAACGATCATATTTTTCATTTTTATGAATTGAAAATGAGAAACAAACGGGGGCTGAATGAAAGTTTCTTCAGGTCCACACAAGACACATTTATGATTTAACCTACTAATAGTCACTCTTAATTTATTTATTTTTGAACTACAACACATCAGACTTGCTTCCTTGTATTCTAGACAGACTACCAATCTATCTTAATATTATCATTTTCTCCATGTTCATTATGGATATTTTGTATCACTCGTCACCAAAAACTTGAGATGTTTGACATTCAACGGATCTCCTCATGTGGAGATTAAATTCATTTTCTTTGTCAAATATCTATAAAATGGGTGAAGACAAGATTTTTATATGTTATCTTCAAGAGTTGAGGCCTATTAGCCAAGTCGAGATTGTGGCCTATAAGGTGCTTTTTCATACAAGATGCAATGCCCTGATGAACAGCATTGACCTAATGTTGGAGGAAACTGTACAAGAAAAGTTTTAACTTTAACAGCTTCTCCTTGACATGAACAGTGACTGTTCCTAACTCAAATGAGGGGACCAAAGACATTGCTATATAACTATTTTATTCCGTTGTTTCAAGGTGTCGTCGTCTTGAGACAAACCCCACATGTTTGGATACAAACTATTAAGTTCATTGCATTGTGTTATTTAATATGAATGAGCACGAAAAATGCAAACAAAAATGCAATATGACATTGTTTGTAAGTAAAACATATATCTGGAACCTTTTTGAGAGATCTCAAAATCCAACTAAATTTAAAAATATAACCGTTATTGAATTTCACTCGTTTAATAAAAATCAACAATAATATATTATTTTTACAAGTATCGGAATTTCTGATTTTCCCTGCTAACGTATTATTTTCCTCTTTCAAATTCATTCAAGTTGATCTACAATTCAACCTTCGTACTTCAATTTTAGTCATTTTTCATTTTAATGGCTTGAGCTCCAAATTTTTTTTCAAAAAAATACATTTTGTAACAGTGTTGTGGTGAAAAATACGTGATTAAAAAAAAATAAATTAAATTTACATATAATATTATTTTATTAAATGGTGTCGAAACTTGCAACATCATCAAGATTTGTCCTCAAAACTTGATAAGCATTCTAAATTTGTGCATCTCAAGTTTAAAAACGTCTGCAATGTAGTCCTCGAACTTCAAAAAGTTAAATTCAGCCTCAAAACTAAACCATCCAGTTAGTATTTAATTACTCCAAGCCAAATCTAAATTAGCTCAAAATAGCCCCTTTTCGCACCCATTACATGCAAGTTGAGATTTTTTTTTCTATAATTAAGGCATTACACACAAAATTAAGTTAATATACATTCAATTGGGAAAATGGTACAAATTTTATTGTAAAAAAAATATTAAAAAGAGGCAAATTAAAAAAATGAAAAATTTCGAATAGCTGAGGGTTCCAGACGCATCAAGAAGGAATCTTACGAGTCGGCCAAAAATCAATTTGCGAAGGCATTAATTCTTAGTGTTGGAGAGGTCTCATCATGGAGTTTTTCCCACCGCTGGGACCTTTCGCACCTTTTCATAAACAAAAATTATTAAAAAATATAATTTAATTGATAAATATGAAATTAATAAGAAAAATGTTCGAAATTTTGGAGAACCTAATCGGAACAAATTATCCGATTCGGCGATCAAACTTCAAAAATAAATATTCGAAGGTAAACTTGACAGAATCGGCATCAATTTATCGCCTTTCGTCCATAGGTCCTTCGATTCTTCATCACCATATTTATGGATCATAGCATCTAAAGAGAAATTAGAGGGGGAAAGAGAGAGTGCTCAGTGAATACGAACCATAGAATGGTATTCATGTTGCGGTATAAATTCCACAATCATAATGAATAAGTCTTCATTGCAGCTCCTTTTCACTTCCCCTGAGACAGATTACATAAATTTGAAATCAAGATCGAAATCCACATTGAGAACCGTAAGAGAAAGAGAAAGAGCAGGGTACATATATATATAATTATCAAACCCTAGATTTTTAGGGTTTTAATATGGAGATTCATACTCTTCACAGTCCACTGAGCCCAAGCCCAATACTAGTTGCCAGTTGGTTTAGTGTAGGTGTTGCCAATGGGCCTATTTAAGATACCTGTTCAGCGGGCCAGCCCGTGAGCGCTCATCCCATGGGTAGTTTGGCTAATTTCACAATAGCACATAGGGTGAACCAAGCTCAGACTCAGACTTCAGTTAGATGGGCAGCCGAGCTCAACAAGTTAAAGCTCCGTATGCGAAATAAATTTTGTAATAATAATTTTTTTATTAAATGTAATTTAATAGAAGGAAAAAGTTTGAATATATGTGAAATTATTTAATTATTAAAATGTAATTTGAAAATGAATAAAAAAAAAAGGAATTTTAAGAGAGTAAAACTGAAACATGGACTAGCATGTGTGCTCTCCCACGCGCTCATCTATCTCGAAAACATGGTTCACCAATTCGGATAGCTTGTTATGGGCAATGTCCATGGGCCGCTCCAAGCTCTCTACAACCGCTGGATCTTAGGGATAGCTAGTCCTCTTTCACCAAGCCTGGCCCAACTTGAAACCTTAAGTCGAAAAAATTCCTTTGTCATGAGATATCAACAGTATTGATTGAGCATACTTGATCTCTTGTCCACAGTGAGCAGAAGTTATGAGTTTGACATGACGCCACATGCTATCCATCCACTTTGGACACTATAACTCATATCCACTGTGAACAAGAGATCAAATCCGATTGAATTAAAGAGAATCGAGCCCTACAATTTTGAATGAAGTCAGTACCATCTAATCCAACCTCAAATTTCAATCCTGCTACAGGGCCTCAAGGACAAGTTTCTTCAAAAACCAATTTGGCTCGGATTCTGAGCCTAAGCCTAGCCCAATATGGGCTGAAAGTATCGGTTGAGCAGAGAAGGTTATTAGCCTTGCACCAATGTAGCCCGAGTCTCACATCATTTCACAAACTAAAAATCCTTTTCATTTTACGATCCAACGACGTTCAATACTGCATACAAACCATGCAAACCAAGTTGGGGCAATTCCATGTACCAGATTGAAATGAAGATGGCATATTACACCACCTTCAAGTAATGTCACTATACACAGTACAGTTGCCATCAATAAAACCAAAAAATTACTACCATAATCAACACACAACATGACGAACAAACACGAGCAGCAAATTATTCTGAAGAAATCATATACATGGTGCCAAAGGGCAGTATAAAACCAAAAGCACCCACGCCTAAACTTTAACCGAATGTCCTGAGAATCTCCTCCTAGTAAAGCATATTACATCACTTCATAAAACCTACTGATTGAATCCACCGCAAATATCATTTTTGAAACTAACAGGCTGCAGAACACAATCAAAAGAGGGTGCAGTTAAATATTTGAAAACTAAGACCACATTTTGCCATACCCACAGCTACCCAACACCTTGATTCATACTCTTAAGCCCTCTTCTTGTCTTTCAATGGTCCTCGGCGTATTTTGCTCAGAACTTTTGCATCAAAAACTGCATACTGCTTCTTAATCTGAGTCATTGCTTTCTCCGCAAATGCATCGATCTTGTCGTCGTACTTTTCATACAGAACAGGTATTGTATGCAGCAGAACAAACACTGTACCATTGATATCAAATTCATCGCGTCAGCATGAAATGTTAGCGAAGAAGAAACTAGGTTACCCGTTCAAAGACAAAGAAATTCCTTACAAATATAGAACAATGTCAAGAAGTTGCACCAGCTACCCACAATTGAGAGAACCCACAAGCCAGCCACAACCTGATAAACAAAATTGAATCTCTTCAATAGCAAGAATTAAAAGAATTAACACAATTTGGCTTCAACATAATGGTATAGCAAGATCGAGAAAAGACTATCAGCTAAAACTTGCCTATCACAAATTTCCACTAAATTTACAACGAACTTGGAGTAATCAAGTAAAACACTACTTAAATATATTTAGGTTGATAAAAAGTAAGTCAAAAAATTGTAAATTGGCTGAAGCAATAAGGTTAGATTTGAAATCAAGATTAGAATTTGAGAGAAAACTTCCAGAAAACAAACATCTAATTTCTAAATTTGTGCAGATCAATATTGTCACACAATGCAATCAACATACAATAAAAATCCATCAGCATCATAATCAAAGAAAGTAGTTAGGATAAAAAATTGTAAAAATGGGAATTGAGGTAGAACTAAGTTATGGGTCAACAAAAAATGGAACAGATTACAATGAAGTTGTGTAGCAACTGGTTGGACATACAAGAATCAAGACAACTACGCCAGACTTAGGACCATGTAAACATTCCACCAAGTCAATATCCTTTATGGGTAGATCCAGTAATGAAAGATGTAAGCGGCAGAACACAGCTATCTAGGAACAAAATGGTAGACATGTGGATCTAATACTGGGAGAGTTCTTCACTACAGAGATAGCTAGTTTAGAATTTGCAACGTCCTCACTACATGTTTAATTGCCACATCCTATGACGACTTAAGGATAAAAAATTATGATTTTCAAAAGCAGAAAAATTTTAATCAGCAAGAACTTACCACAAGGAACTTCTTGAGATCCCTGCCAGATGCAATTTCCCTCAACAAAGCGAGGGCGTGATTGATCTCAATCCTAATGGCTGAAGCGACCTGAAGAAATGGATCCTCTGGAAGGTGGACTTCTGGGATATGTGGAGGACGCCTGCAAACACAGTCAGGCATACATAATAAGCAACGCAGAATGTCCCCCAAACAATTAATTACAGATTCAAATACTAAGATAAACCCACTTTTTTATAAAGGTTGTTACATTGGACCACAAGAACAAGACTGTGATGGCTAGAATTGAAATGTGGCAGACCAGGGTAAGCAAATGGTATTTGAGTAATTCGAAAAGGACCCAGGCAGCAGTTGCCCCACCAAGTACTGCAGCAGAAATTTTCTTGTTCCTCCACAAGATGATGTCAGCAGCTACATCAAACAAAATTCATGTCACATTATGTTCAAAGATTAATGTAATTCACGCCCAATTCACCTTCTATCATCATTACTATCCTTTTAACATAATTTCTTTCCTGTAAAGACTCAAATTCTAAACAAAAAGATAAAACTTCACCGACAGCAAAAGTTAGTCTGCACATTTTCTCTCCCACTAGTTTGAGGAATTATTTCATCAAACAAATATCATCCACAATATCTACAAACAACACAGATCGAATCTAAGAGCCATAGACAAATCAAATTACAAAATTGAATTTATCTGATGTCTCCATTTCATCCAAAGATATAGAATTTACAATTTTGCAAGTCTAATGAATCATAAAACGTCCTAAAATCCTAAGAACACTACAAAAACTTAAAATACTTAAAAAATATACATTTACGAAACATTTTCTCCCAGAAGCAAACTTAATTAAACAATTCCATCCGCATAACTAATCACCATAACCCATCAATTCACCTATAAACATATTAAACAGTTCTCCCCTAGAAATTTTTCTACAAAATTACGCATATACAAGAAGATATACATACAGTGCGAATGCCTGTACTTTCTAATAGCAGGGTTAGCAAGTTAGAACATACGTTTGCCTCCACCGAAAACCTTGTGGACAGGTTTTTCCCGGCCAAACCCGTAAATCTTAGCCTTTACAGACGACGGAGACGCCGACTTCTTCGGGGAATCGGAGTCCGACGACGACGATGAATTGTCGCTACCGTGAATCTTCTCTGCTATCTTGTCTAACAGTGATTCCCGTTTCGGATCCGAATTCTCTACGTGCTCAGCCATCCGCAAATCGATTCGAGTTCCAGAGTACGAAAACCTAGAATCAAAATCTTCTAAAGCTCCGAGCGATGGAGTGTGCTCTCTCCGTGTAGCATCAAAAGTGCGGGTGGTGGCTTTATGTAATGAGTCAGAGCCTGAGGTTTGGAGTTTGGTTAGGATGATTTTCATTAGAAGTCACCCTATTTTTGTTGAGTTTCATTTTAGTCATTCAATCTTTTTCTGCATAATTAGTAATTACATTGTGAAAATTAAATTTTCATACGTTACATAAGGATTCTTGCATTATTGTTTTATTTTTTATTGATACAAGACACTTAATGAGAGATATAGTACTCTAATTCTGTTATGCCTTCTTAACATTCATAATGATTGACGGTAATAATGAAATTCAACATAATTAAGGCTTCGTTCGATATAGATTAAAATTCAATTAAAATTGAAAATATAGCTGTTATTGAATTTCACTCGTCTAATAAAAGTCAACAATAACGACTAGTTTTTCAATTTTAATCTGATTTTAATCTCTACCGAACGGGCCATAAATATGTTAGCCAGGTGAGGAAAACGTCAATTTTGTGATAAAATCATTATTGCGACCAAATCGGAACTCTCGTGATAAGTTCTTCGCTAAATGGTTAAAATGGTATGTCTCTCAAAGTTGGGTGACCTCTAATAATATATTTCATCCATATCGATATTTCCTCAAAAGTATAGTTTATCTAGACATGACGGCGTTATGGAGACGTAAAACAGCAATAAAGGGGCCGACATATCGGCGTTAGATATGACGGTGGGACTTTTTTTGAAATTTGAAACAGTGTAATGCTGTGAATGTGTCTTTATGCTTTACGTGTGTCGGCGGGACAGCGAATGGAGAGCGTGATTAGAGTACAGGACGGTTACTTTAACATGCTCATTTGTCCATTTTGCTTGCTTTGAATTAATCCATTCATGCTGCCCGAATATAGTGATTGATGTAATCTTTAGATTTTAATATAATGTCACGTGTCCATTTATTATTGGACGGTTTAAAATCGTTTAACTTTTTCATTAAATCACATCATTGTAACACGTATCATGTCATACATTCATTGGCACACAAGCATTATTCAAATTAATCTAAACGTACATTTTTTTTTTATACTCACAGGATGTACTCCAAACTGACTAGGGTCCAAAACCCCCCAATTGATCTATCAAAATATCGAGTGAGTCAACACATATTACACATTGTCTTCTAGGAGAACTCTTACCTTTCAGGATAAATCATATCTTTCAGGAGAGAACCTGTCTTCCAAAAATCCCACGAATCGAACTCGCGACCTCTGAATTTGCCAACAACTAAAAGCACTGTCTTTTGACAGTTGGAATGTGCCCCGAGAAGCATCTAAACGTACATTCTTGACATTTTGTGAATTGTCAAAAGTTGTGTTATTAATTATTTAAGATGTTAAAATTAATATATAAAAACTTGTCAATTCACAAAAAATATCATCCACAGTGTCAAAACTAATGTCCTTGTGGCAAAACTTGTTTTGGTTTTGCTGGGCCACTCCCAGTTGGGGCTTTCTTTTTGTTGCAAATATTAAATTAGAAATAAAATAAAATTAAAAAAATCAGTTGACTTATCCTAAAATAATTTATTTTGTTATTTATAGGTAATTATTTTTTAGTATGTGCAATGATAATTTACTTTCCCAAAAAAATATGAACAATGCTTGCACAAATAGTGTTGAACACGTCAAAATACCATAAATTCTATTAAATAGGCGATAAATACTTTTTATTTGAATTTGTAATTTAATGTCACAACTTATGCAACTTAGACTAGTGTTAAACAATGTAAATATAAATTACTCAAAAATGTATTAGAGAACTCGATTCATCACTGACTACTTTTTTATTTAGGAAGGTAAGCGAAGCCTGAAATTACTTTAAAGCATAAAAAGAATGCCACAATCAAAACACACAAGTGGCATATTTTATTACCCTTGTTTGGTTTTCATTATTTTCAACATACATTTTTCTTTAATCTTAATTTTAACTACACATTCTTCAATTAAATAATGTTACATGCAAATTCAAAACTTTTCTTATTTTGCTAACCACACATTCTCGATCAAAATATTATTTCAAAATGCATCTTGGGCAAACAAAAAGGGTACTCAAACGCTAAGGTTATAGTATTAAGAAAATAGAGACAAATACACTCAAGAACATGGGTTTTAGACCACGTCCCAATAAATCATGGAATGGTTGTGCATTTTCACTGGATGTAAGTGAAAAATGACTTGCAATGTCAAAAGAAAGGCATTTTTCCATTTAACATTCCTGGTAAATGATCCAGAACCAGACCACCTGCATCTCTCAAACCAGTATGCATGTATTAATTAGTTATAAATGGCCTAATTCCTGCTATCTGGGAAGCAGTATCCAAGGCCAGCTTAAAGTTAACAAACATATCGTCATTATACAATGTAGCTGCAACTACCACCTGTATCAAGAAATAAGGTTGTATCGGTGATTTGGAGATATCGGGTATGCAAGTAGTGAAACAACTTATCGAGCTCCCAACACATCCATGTTGGATTGTGTGGAGCCCATTCGTACTGTATGTTCATTCTTTAGAATGCAGATCAGCCTATCGGACAGTCATGCATTTCTTTGGTCACCCTAATATTCCTAATGTAAGAACTCACAGCATTCTTTAATATGAATTTTGGTCAAGAAACTTACTTAAAATGATGAATTTCAAAATCTTTTGATGGTTGAATTTATTACAAAATTCCTAAATTTGTGTCATTTCGTATTTCAAACCAAAATCTCCACCAAATCGTCTCTCCCTTGAATCACCCACCAAGAAGTTCTCAGAACCTACTCACCAATTTGTTATCTATATATTCACTTAATATTTAATATTTTGTGTATGGATATGTACGGTAAGTGGAGATGTTTCAAAAAATAAAACAAAAAATTAGATAATGTAAATCGTAGTAAAAACACCATAAATTGTACCTTGATATTATTTGAATATTCAAAATTCGAAATCCATTTAAAAAAATGATTATTTTTTGCCATCATCATTTTTTTGAATTGCTTATTCAATTTAGGAAACGATATTAATGGAGAACGTGAAATTAGGCCTAATTCAAAAAAGATCAATTACAAAATTTGGTGGAGAACGTGAAATTAGGCCTAATTCAAAAAAGATCAATTACAAAATTTGGTGGATGATCTATTTTTAGAAGGAAGTATATGTAAACATAGTTTATGTCATCTACTATTTTTTATTTTAATAATGTAACATAGTAAAATATGAAATCCTTTTCTTCTTTTTTTTTTAACAATGTAGATATGAAATTTTTCGGATAGATTAGATTGGTAAAATTAAAAAAGTGGTTGATACTCATTTTAAGCCTACGTTTGGGAAAATTTATAGTATATCATATATAAATGAGTATTAAAAGTGTGTTTGATAGATATTAATCTGAAAGAATGTATTTTGGAATAGTAGATTGATGAAAAATGTGTGGTTGAAAAAGAAGGAAAAGATATTGATGTGATAGAAAATATTATTTTATTAAAGAATGTCTGATTGAAAATGAGTAGAAGAATGAGAATGAGAATTTTAATGAGAATCAAACGGGGGCTAAGTAAATGAATATTAACGTCAATTAATTAAGAATTAATAATAAGAAATTTATATTTAAATAAAGGCACACAGGTGAAATGAATGTCACACATACATGTACATTGATGGCAATTAAATGGTCAAATAAATTAAATACATATTGAAAAACGAAAAAGTAAGATATTATTGAAAATTATAAAAGGACTAGAATCATAAAAAAAATTAGTCTCACATGATGTAATATTTAATATATTATAGATAAATGTGTTAGATTCGATGTTAAACGTTTCAACAATTTAGTTGGATGTTTTAGGGCAAGCGTTGTCCATTTACTTTTCTTGGTTGTCTTTATATTCATTGGATCGTAATAGATGAATGTTTTTATTTTTTTATTTTTTGCATAGAAGACGAACTGAAAATTTCTTTCCAGCTGTTTATGATTAGCTGATTTAATCTAGTCTCCTTCTCTTGGTGTCCTCCATGATTGCCAAACCACGTTAAATTTGCATTTTTCTCTCTTTTATACTTGTTTTTTGTTATTGCTGCATTCTGCTAGCTGCATATCTGAGGGATTTTTTTGGGGGACAAAGTTCAGGAGGTAATTTTAACATCGAATGATGCCATGACAGGAATCCATTAAGACATTACCCATATGTCCATCTCTCTTAGTTTTCAGAACCACCCTAATGGGATATGTAAACTGAGGATTAAGTAAACAAAACTTCCTTTAAAGTTGGGTGACCATTAGTGTTTTTTTCACATTTAGTACTATAACTAAATCATGTAGCCAATGAACGAGACAGATATACACGAAAGTGAGTAATGATGGGTCTTGTTAATCAGTTGATAACAAGCCTTTACTCAACTCGGCCCAAGTATTCTAGTATCACGGTAAGCAAATTTGAAATAGAGAGTCGAATAAAAGTAAGATATCCTCTTCCCAAATCCTATTCTCTTTACTGCTCCTAACAGGGATAATGGTAAAGAATAAACGATGCACTGATTATTCACCAATTGAAAATAGGAAGCCATGCTTCGACAGCCCAAAAAAAAAAGTAGCTTTAGCTGTAAAGAAAAGGAAAATGAGCTCTTTTATTAATTTATTGGGATGGCCAGTGACACATCTAATAAACTGATATCCATTTTGCAGACAAATTATGGGAATCATGTAGGCTTTTACAAATTAAAAGCGTCTTTCCAGGAATCGTGACAGTTTTATTTTACAGAGCTCATCCAAGTATCCAAATGTGGTCGACAAATTTCAAGAAGTATATAATGATTATTAGAAATGTAACTTCCTATCTCGATAGCAAGAATTCTGGTGTTACAGAATCTTTAGTACTTTATATTGTATATGAATATATATTCTTAAAGGTAAATGTAATAATCAGTCTTCAAATGAAGAATTTAATTTAGAGAGGTTGAATGGTTATTGATGAGGGTTTTATTTTGATGGCTATCCTTTTAATGGCCAAAGTAAATAATGGAAATCTTACGTAACTTATTATTATGGTTACATTGCCACCATATTTTTCTTTTGTTCCACCACTTTCAGAGCAAACCCACAAAGGGGAATAATCTGAAGTCAAGTATATCACCGACTCAAACAAGTCTAGCGAGAAAAGTCTAACAATACACTTATCCAGGGACCATATCCATTAGATTCATCTAATAACTTAAACCAGCGAATTGCACGCAAAACGTGAAGAGAAACTCCCAAAGCACGTATATATATAACGAATGAGGCCAAACAAACAGTTAAACCTTTGATTGCTTGGTGTGAGATCTTTATCAAGGCTTTTTAAGTACAATTCTTTTGCTAGAAAACTAAAAGACGCACTTAGTATTAGAAAGCTAAGTGATGTCCTGAAATTACCTTTAAAGCATAACAGAAGCCACAATCAAAACGCTAAAGTCGCATATTTTACTAATAGAAATAATTTAAGGCTAAAGTCCTAAGAAAATATAGACAAATTCACTCATGAATATGGGTTTTAGACCACAGCTAATAAATCTGGGAATGGTTGCGCATTTTCACTAGAAACAGTAAGTGAAAAATGACTTACCATGTCAAAACAAAGGCTTCTTTCCTTTCAACATTCCTAGCAAATGATCCAGAACCTGACCTCCTCCATCTCTCAAACCAGAATGCATGTACTCATTAGTTATCCATGGCCTAATTCCTGCTATCTGGGAAGCAGTATTCAAGGCCAGCTTAAAGTTAACATACATATCGTCGTAATACACTGCAGCTGCAACTGGCACCTGCATCAAGATATAAGGTCGTAATCAGTGATTTGGAGATACCAGGTATGCAAGTAGTGAAAGTACTACATTTTATCATGAAACTTATCGAGGGCGCCCACCATACCCATGATGGATTGTTTAACCCCATTCATACAGTATGTTTATTCACAGGACCATAGATCAGCCTATTGGACATTCATGCATTTATTTGCTCAACTCAATTTGAATATATAAATAATATTAAGGGATCAATTGGTGTCAGAGATGAGAGGAAAAAAGTTGTGTTCTCTCCATTAGAGTAAAAACTTGTCAGTTTCTCGCATTGAGGATGAACAATTATAAATAGGCGTGCTATACTCAGTTTCTTATTGCTTGTCTCATTAATATTTCTCTTGAAAGTTCAATAACAGCCCAAGTATTCAAACTTGGCCAAATTTTGTAGAGATGGTAGGGTCAGGAAGATAATTGTTGGGAACTATCAAAATGATATGGTGAAACAAAGAGAAATCCTAAAGAAAATGTTTGCTGCAGCAATTGAAAGGAATGAGAGATATTGATGGCATAAACTAGCATCAACTGTAATGAAAAGACCGCATACCTTGTTACTATTCAGTGAGGCAATGTCATATAAAGGAGGCCAATCTTTCTTCTCTGCCAACAACTGGGCAACTTCTTTAAAAGGCCTCAGAGCATGCATTTCATCAAACATCCATGGAAATATCATCTGCCGAAACAAATGGAGAGGAATGCATGCATATCAAACACAAGCAACGATGTAAAAGAAAATTATAGAAACCTGATTCAACATGCCCATATACACGAGACTTCAGATAAGAATGCACAAAAATAATCCAGTACCTAAGTGTCGCAACTTTTTCAATTATTAACATTTGTCTAGAGACATTTCTGTTAAAGGCTAGAGGCTCAGGTTTATTTCAGCCCAATACTAATAGTTTGTTCTGTTCTTTCATCAACAAACATAAAATCTTTAAAAAGGATTCCCCACAAAAGAGTGTAAATACATCAGTGGGTGGTCATTCTTCTTTTGTTTTGACACTTTCTTTGTAGCTCTGTGAACATCTTTTCATCCTTACCTCACCAGTAAATAGCACAAGGCGTCCTTCTTTGACAGCTTTTACTGCATCGAATTGGTCACCATTTTCAGTCCTTATTCTGTGAGCAGACCAAAGTGAAGAAGCACCCTTCAATTGACATAAAATCTAGAAGTTAGACAATTGCACGAGAATGGGTGCAGTTTCTCATACAAATCGTATGAAAACACCTACATATTTACACAATATCTTCTGAATAAAACAAAAATAATAACCATGTGGATTCGACTAGAAAGTCATCCATCCACATTAATCAGTCTATCCCAGCAAGAACTAGGTTACCTGACAATAAATGGACTCGTGCATAAGAGCGTATAGAGGATTTGTATCGAAATCCAACCATTTCTCGTACTGCATGTGTACAAACCAAATGTAAGCAAATTGTGGCACCAATTTATCAATTACCTTGAAATATAAAGGATCCTAAATGAGCAGCACCTAATTTGTCACATGAACAGTGCTTAAAAAACAGAAGACTCGAACAAACAGCTTCACGTGATTTATGTTAATTAGTATATGTTATAGAATGTGTGGCAAGATTAAGAAGAACATCGTAACATCTCGAATTTCAAACCACAACTTCACGTGCTAAAGCATGAAAATGTCAATAAATTTATGAAACAGAAGACACAAGTCAAAAAATATATTGAGATTTTGTAATGTTGCTTTTTATTAGCGTAAGGCAATGTAGCATCAGGTGTCGAGCAATATCTTGCGATTTTGTGGTCTTCATTTCCATGTCGCCAGGATATTTAGAGTCATTAAATTAGGGCAAGTTCAAATGAATATTAATATTTATATACCAACGAAAAAACGGTTCAAATATTAAGACCTGTTTAAATCAAATATTTTTAGCAAACTTTGATAAAAGCTAATGGAATGAGTGGTTGAAAAATCAATTATTAGTATTTATTTTTAGATAAAAATCAAAATATTAGTATTTATATATCAACGAAAAAAGGGGGTTTAAATATTAAGACCCTGTTTGGTTTAGATAAAAAT
>CAIGRL010233118.1:0-10012 GCA_903798325.1 Fraxinus xanthoxyloides
AAAAAAAAAAAATTAGCATTATAGAAGTTAGAAATCACTCAATTTGCAATGAAAAAAGAAGCAACTTAAACTAAAAAAAGTTTAATAGTCTGCAATTCCATCACTATTACTAGCATCGTTAATAGAATCATCATCATATCTAATTTTTCCATCATCTTCCTCTTCGTTGCTCTCAATTTCTATAAAATCATCTTTTGTTTTCTGTAAGAAAGCTGGCTATGGTGGAATAACATAAATCATGGTATAGTGTATTGTTGCATGAAGATTTGACAATGATGTGGGGATATTGAAGAGATGTTGTAGATTAAGGAGTATGGATACATGAGTTTTATAGTTTATACAAGTGATTGGATGAAATTGTATGTTAATTATATAAATCAAAACATTTATAAAATTTATAATTTTCAGATGTGTATATGAAGTAACTTATTGCATGCAAGATTTACTGAACCCTAAGAAGAAGAAAAAGAAAAGAGGAAAAACATACCTGATGAATTGATGAAGAAGATGATACTCTTTTTGAATTCTGACTTTTGAATTTATGTTGAATCTGTTCCTTTTTTGTCCTCTAATTTCTGGCCGCTGTTTAGTTTTCTAGTATTTTATTGTTTTGTTTGGGCCCAAAATGTCTTTTTAAATGAGCCGTTTTCTTTTTTAAGGGCCNAAAAAAAGTAGCAGCTTAAATTAGAAAAAAACTTAATAGTCGTCACTATCATCACTATTACTAGAATCTAAATGGAATCATCATCAAATCTAATTTCTACATCATCTTCCTCTGCGTTACTCTCAATTTCTACAAAATCATCTTCATCATCCACCAATTGCAATGTGGCCTCATTTTATTGTTTTGTTTGGGCCCAAAATGCCTTTTTAAATGAGCCGTTTTCTTTTTTAAGAAGGGCCATTTTTGATTTCCTTTCATACAATTGAAAAATCAAATTTTAAATGAGCATGAGGCGCGCTTCATATTTAGAGGCGCGAGCCTCATATTTTTAGCCTAAAAAATTCCGTCTCGAGGCATACTACATGTGCCTCATGGCAAGGCGCTCTTTGAAGGCATGCCCCCTCACATTTAGAGGCTTGAGCCTCATATTTTTAGCTTAAAATATACCACCTCGATGCATACTACATGAGGCGCTCCTCACTGCCGCCTTTTTAAGCCATGGGGATACTCTTGGGTTTGATTAGGTCATCCTTCCATGGGCCCTTTTGGGTTATTAGATTTCGGTCTCAACCATTTGGGCCACCTCCATAATCTGTTCTAGGCCCACAGGTCGTAATAGGTTAATTTCAGCCCGTAATGTTGGGTTTAACCCATTCAAAAATTACACTTAAGGATCTCCTCTTGAACCTTTGTTAATGGTGAAGCCAGAGTTTCAAAACGTCGGTGGTATTCTCGAACGGTGGAGCTTATCCCGAGGGATAGGAATTACACACAAAAGGACCTTCCTGCGAAGGTCGAAATTGCTGCAACAACTGAACTTTCACCTCTTTCCAATTTTTCGTGGGTCTGCGTTTCTCCACCCATTTGAACCAGGCGAGTGTTGCTCCATCGAAACACACGGCTGCGGCCTCCACCTTCTCTTCCTCCATGAGTCGATTAATGCTGAAATATCTCTCTTCATGGAAAACCCAGCCATCCGGATGCACTCCTTTGAACACGGGCATCTCTAGTTGTCGCATTTGAGGTTCTCCCCTCCAGTCGCCACCTGAACCTCCTCCACTGAATTGACTAACTCTGGGTTTTAGTTGGGTTAACCCAGAATCGGAATAAGCAGCAGAAGCTCCTGATGATTTCTCCGCCGTCGCTAAACCGTTCTCCTTTCGTTCCTTTTCCTTATTGTTCCAAGTTCGTATCAGTAAAATCGAGCTTTTCCGTCATTCCTTGTGTTAATTTGAACTCAGATCTTAGTGATTCTAGCCCCATCTGTAGTACATGATAATGGATCTCCACTTTTTGTTTTGACTCCCCAACTCGGTCAGTAAGCGTCATGGCTGTGTGTTGTGATTTTGGATGCTCTGATAGTAATTGATAGTATTCAACTGTAACAGCTAGAAAAAGAAAGAAGAATTGAGTATAGAAAATGTCTTAATCGATTGAATGAAATTACAGCCAACAAAGAAGATAACAAGAGGCCATTCAAGAGCCACACTCTCCTAATATCACTTTTACTTACTGAATTACGTACCTTGACTACCTATCCCTTATTCTATTTATAAACCAATTGTAACTGTTTTTGTCCACCTCAGCCTGCCTACTAACAGATTTTGTTGTTGCCCTCTCTTTCTCCCTTCTTCTTGATCCTTCTAGAATAGGTATACTAGATTGGGGGTCTATCAAAAGGCTATTCTAATATTTTATGGTATGCTTCATGGTACTGAACCTAACCGTTGGCCTGTTAATGGAAAATATGTCGATAATATGAACGTAGTGGAAGTCATACTAAAATAGATAAGATAGGAAATATGTATATGCACCACCAAGCGGAGGTGGCTCTGAATGAGGATATAAGGAAGCTCCTATCCAGGAGAGGGATTATCATAAACTAACATGGTGTGTTGTGGTTGCTAAAGATCTAGTTGCTTTGAATCGTCTAGTAGATCTGACATTGCCCCAAACAGAGTGGTAAAAAGGATTTATGTAGCAGACCTCAAATTTATTGGGGACACAATTTAGTTTGTTGTTCTCTTGTAAGGAAGACATTTGTGAACTTCAGAATGAAAAGAGGTTTCAAGATTTATAAATGGCACATGTTATTTTGGTTGAGTTTCGGTTGCGCTAGCTTTTGTGATATAATCTTGTTTACAGTCAATAACGCTTGTAATGTCAAGTTTTAGATATTTACTCAAGATGTATGGAGAATTTGACGCAAACGTGATTTATTGTTGGTTACAATTTGCTATGTTTATTTACTTATTTACGCCCTTAATTATGCACTCTTCATAAGGAATAAAGTTGCTTTTTCAGGATGAGTGACACATATGCTATATAATTATGCCCAAGACATTACAATTATTTGCACGTTGATGAATGATGCACTGCACGTGTAAATTTATTACTTTACTTAAATCCCATTACCAGGTAGAGTGAGCTGAGCTAGCACTTGAAATCTACAGGTCACCTACCTGAGCTGTTTGTGAACCATTATACAATTAAATTGAATAGCTATATTAATCAGGTTATAAGACGATTTAGTTGTTTGGTGGAGAAATGTAAAGCATTATATTTCTTTATTCGATATCGCTGCAAAAGAATTATCAAGCATATAATTATTTTATTAATTTTTTTCATGTGATGGTCAGTGATATGACTGCCTGTAAGACATGAAATTGCATAATTTGAGAAGATAAATTACTGATTGAGTCGCTTCTTTTGTATCACTTTTGTTGCTAACCAGTATCCTTGACAGGTTGATGTGATGATGTGTTTGGATTGCTTCCACGAGGGAAGATTTATTGCTGGTCATTCTAGCCTGGATTTTGTGAGGGTCAGTTCCATAAAGGATTATGGAGATGTAGATGGAGATGATTGGAGTGACCAGGAGACATTGCTCCTGCTCGAGGGGATGCAACTGTACAATGAAAACTGGGATAAAATTTCCATGCACGTAGGTACAAAGTCAAAAGCACAGTGCATCCTTCATTTTGTGCGTCTTCCTCTGGATAGCGCTCCACTTGAGTCTATTGGTGTTCCAAGTACATCTGGTTGTTCAAGTTTATTGAATCAAGATGATAATGGGAGATCACAGCTGAATTCAAATGGTAATGCTGCTGGTATTTCTATGCAGATTCATTTCTTTCTGCACATTCAGGAACTTCTAGCAATCGACATTTGCATTTTATTGTGATGCAGGATGCAGTTTGCGAGATGTTTATTCTGAAAGCAAATTTCCTTTTGCAAATTCTGGAAATCCAGTGATGAACCTGGTAAGTTTTCTTCTAAACCCTGTGCTCATGTTATTTTCTATGTAGGTATTCCCTTTCTCTCTCCTTTCATCTCGTTTACTCTTTCTATCTGCATATATATGTGCTTTTGTCTGTCTCCACTCGAACATTCTTCTCTTCCATTTGCACTGGGACCAAGTACTCCTCTTGTGCTATTTTGACCAAATCTCTTATCATTTCTTGCTTCTTTGTTATCTTCTTTGCGTTTTGGACAAGTATCAGTTAGTTTAACTTACTGTGTACACACGTCATTTGTACTTTTTTTCGCGCATGTTCACTCTCTCTTTGCCATCAAGGTTGATGTCAGTATGTGGGAAGGTTTGGTTTACGTCCCTTTACTTGGCCAATGCCATCTACTTAGAATAATGTAACAAAATTTTGTTTGTTCAATAATGTCCTCTCTTTAATATCTAACAATATAATCAACAAACTTTTTCCAAGGAAAGAACACCATTTCTGTGCTGATGTTCAAACTGAAGTGACTCTTATTCATCCTCTTATTTGTTCTCACTCAAGTCTTTTTTATCACCTTTGTAGTACTAAAGTTTTTTCAACCATTGACTTCTTTGATGGTATATCCACCTCCCTATATAGTTTAATAAAGCTCATCTGCTGTTCTTTTTAAGGTTGCCTTTCTTGCCTCTGCCCTGGGGCCAAGAGTGGCTGCTGCCTGTGCTCATGCGTCTTTGGGAACATTATGTAAGGATGGTGGTAAGGAAGAGAGTCCTCGAGGAGAAACAATGAATTTTACTAAAAAAGGTAAGTTGTAAATTATATTGCCCTTCTCATTTCTTCTTCTTAATTTTTTAACTGATTCTCTCAGAAGGTCCTTGGAGCCAACATGATGCAGAAGCTGTTCAATTATCTGCTGAAAGTGTGAGAGCGGCTGCCAAAGCTGGTCTTGCAGCAGCAGCTACAAAGGCAAAGCTTTTTGCTGATCATGAAGAACGTGAAATTCAGAGGTTATCTGCCAATATTGTAAATCATCAGGTATCCTTGTTGATGCTCTGCTCGTTGAGAATTTTCAGACTATCTTTTCTTCCTAAATCTATTGTGACGATCATGATTGTTGTTATTATATATTCTCGCATGGGAGAAGTTTATACCTTGAACTGTTGATTTCTGCCAAACTAAGAATCACCTCTTTCTGTAATAGCTAATACATGGATTTAACTTTGAGTAATCTTGTGTACATGCCAGAGGTGGAATTGTTGCTTTTTGGACATGAAGCCGAAATTTTAAAACTTGATCAAAAAGAAAACAGTTTGTTAGTGTTGTAGTTTCTTTACATCCTCTCCTCTTCTGTGTTATACTGTTGTTACCACTGGTACCAGTATCACTGCATCTATTTGCTACTTCATTTTTGCTCTTCGAATTTTACAACTTCAGCCTTTCCTTGTAAACAAATATCAGTTATGTGCTGTAAGATGTCTACTGAACCCCATTTTCTCTTCCTGCTCCCCATTCCTTAACATGGTAAAACTGGCACATATGTACGTCTATTGTCTAGTACCCACTTATAACCACCCCTATCTCTCGTCCACATTAGCAATACCTTGATATTTAGCACCACGAAATTTGATCATTCTTTTATTATCAAAATTCCAGAGTGGAATATAAATTGTAACTGAAGATGTATTTCTGTCCTGGATTTTAAGTAACTCGAAACATGGAGTGCCACCTTCCTTGCTTTCTATTTCCATTAATATCATATTCCAAATCTCCAACACACACACCCCCCTCCCCTCCCTTTTTGGCTCAAATTAGCAACCTAGTAAGTTATTGATTTTCAAAAAGACTTATTCATCATTATGAATTTTGCTTTACTGATCGAAATCTTTTGTTTGATTTTCACACACGACAACTTAGTAAACTAACTATATGTTTTTAATGATCCTCAATCAGTATCTTACAAGGAATTCATTCAGTTCTATTGTCATTGTAGTTCACGTAGTAATATATGAACTAAACAGGACTAATACTTGCATGCCAACCTCCACCTGACCCATGAAGCCTAACAAATTTTCTCATCAATTACATTTTTGAAATCTGTAAGTCGCTAAAATTGTTCCTTTTATTTTTATTTTTGTCAAGTATAATCTAGAACAGAGTGAGTTCTGTTTTCATGTTTCTAGGAATGTAATTCATATCTCTAGATTAATTCTCTCTGAATTCTTGAGTCCCTAAACAATCTTTAACAACCTCCTATGTTCAGTCAATAATTTTATCTCAACCAATTATCCAAATACATTGCTGCCCTTGAAGTTATAATTGCTTACATAGATATGCTTAATATTTATTTTTGTCCGCTTCAGTACTGATTCTCTCTCTTAGTGGAGCGAATACTTCTTAGCAATAAGTCAATTTTTAAGGGGACAGCTTTCTAAATGATACTTATCATTTAAGATGGTTCCTCATATCTATCTTGTAAACTGTGTTGCCTGCTGCTATCGAGAAACGACTTTCCTACGTAGTAAGTTCTCCTCTTAGAGCAATTTCTACTGTGACTTGTCTACTTGATAATACTTCGTGTCATCTCTAACACATGCCTATATCAGGCATGCGTACAAAGCTTATGTTCTTGGTTTAATATGTGATGCTAACACGAAGTTTTCACAACTTCCATTTGTCAACAAGTTTGGAACCCCAAACTCCATGACAAATGTAGAACCTAAGGACTGTTCATTTCACTTGTGGTCATAAAATATTGCTACTTTATTTACCGTCCTGCACCTGCTTGAGACAAGTAGTTCTTAAATGTGAAGAATAGTGTTTACGGTGTTCACTGGTTAGTCATACAATGATGATAAAAGAGAATTCATCTAATTGCTGGTAGGTTTCTGATGCTGTGTTCCTTGTTATCTGTTACATGCTAATGAATTATGATCTGTGCTATTGTTCTGGCTGGTCGTAATTTAAGACCTCATATTTTGCTCAATTCATTGATCGTAATTTAATACCTCATTTATAGGGTTTGACTGCATAAAGTTTCATGTATAGAAGGGTACAGGTTTAAATACATTTGTGGTCACTAAATTTTTAGCAAAATTTCATGTTGATCACTAAAATTCATTTTGTTTGATGTTGGTTGTTGAATTTAAACTTCTCTACATTTTTGTCAATGTCCTTGTCCATTTGTTTGACAGATGAAAAATGTGATGCAGCAATCTAGTTACTTGCCAACTAGGCTGCTCCATATGTCAAACTGTGGGCATGATTGGAATGACCAAAGTTCCTTGACCCAATTGGAACGAGGTTTAGTTCAATGCAAACTGGATCGAAATGATCACCAAAATGAAATTTTGCTAAAAAATCAGTAACCAGCCAGTGTTTTTGACCCCAAGGGTATAAGATCTGCTTGAAACTACATAAATGCTTTCGTTTTCTGTCTGGTTAAAGACAGTGGTCTAAATTGGACAGGAAAAACCATATTTCTAAAAACATTAGCATTTCATGATAATTTCTGACGAGTTCACGGTGGTTTCCTATTTTCATTCAGATGAAGAGATTGGAGCTGAAGCTGAAGCAGTTTGCGGAAGTGGAGACCTTACTAATGAGAGAATGTGAACAAATGGAAAGGACAAGGCAGAGGTTTGCTGCCGAGCGGGCCCTCATGATGTCAGCACAATTTGGATCCGCTGGAACGTCGCGATCCATTGGCCCGCAAACCGTCGCTAATGCCGTTGGAAATAACGCATCAGGAAATAATAGGCCACAAGTTTCAGGTTCTCAACAGCCTTTCATTTCCGGTTATGGCAGTAATCAACCCATCCATCCCCATATATCACTCATTCAACAGCATGGGATGCATGGACTCGGGCCACGGCTGCCTCTTTCAGCTATACACCAGTCCTCTTCAGGAGCTAATGCCATGTTTAGCCCCCCGGCAACTTCCCAGCCATCTATTAGTCATCCAATACGCAGATCCTTATCTGGGAGTAAATCCAGTTTAGGTTAATCGAAGCCAGTGATTCGGGTTTTAAATTTTCTTGGATTGATTACTCTTATTTCTTTTCAAGTCTGCACTAGAAGAGAGCAACTGGTGGAATGATACAGTTACCAACATTGTATCTTTGGTAATAATGGAAGCGGAGTCGAGTTACTTTGAATGGTTACTTAGTGTAGATATTTCTTCATTATTATAGTCGAATTATTACACGCTTTTTTATCGTGAACGATTGCTGATCCAGCATGTAGGATTCTAGGAAAATATTTTGGAGCTGTAGTGCTGTACAGATGAAGAAGATTGATGCAGGAAACTGGGATCAAGAAAGTTGTATTTGATGGATTTCATTGATATTCTTGATATTGATTTGAAGCTTACAACAGGGAAAATTTGGCTTCATTATTTGACTTATTTTTAATTTGTGCTATTAGGGCCATCTTCAACCCTCGTTCCATTCCACTAAATTTCACCATTTTGCATTAGAAATTTGGTGCAATCACTCTCCAACTCAACGCCATCCTTCAAATGGTGCAAATGAATCCTGTTGCACCTAATGGTTAATATCATTTTTACCCTTTTTTCCCATTTTACATCGAATTTTTGTTAAGGTTATTTGTGTCCATTTTTTTGGTTATACAACAAATTTTAATTCTCACATTATTATTATTATTATTATTATTAATCAAGGAATAAATTAAAATAAAAGTACATGAGAATTTTTAAATGTAACAAACACAATCATTTAAAATTAAAACTTTTTAATATCATGATATCTAGATTTGAAACATATTAAACTGTTTTTCAGGGGGTGATGGAGCTCCATTATTTTGAATAATGTATTTTGGAATAATAGATTAATGAAAAATGTGTGGTTAAAAAAGAAGAGAATTTTTTTATTTACATATAATATTATTTTAATGATAAATATGTTGTTGAAAAAAAAGAAAAGAGAAAAATGTATTTTGGGAAAAATGAAAATCAAACACCCCTTTAAATAACATGATTTAAGATTTTCTTAATTGTGATATTTCTACTGATTGTACTACATTTTTTAAATTCAATAATTTTGTTAATGAAATGTAATTATTTATTTTGTAATTTATGTACTAGTAAATTAAACAAATAAATATTTTTTAGATAAATAAATGTTAAGAATTAAAAAAATGAAGAAAATACAGTTCATTTGGGTGTGATGAGTTGGAGATGATTTTCAGTTTGGTGCAAAAATTTTGTAAGCAGATTACGTTAATTTAGACTAATGTCGGTGGATGGTGTCGTCAGATTTGCAAGCAAATCAAAGTTACCTTAAATCATAATTTTGTCAATTTGATTTTTCCCGTTTATAAAAGTTGATCCAAAAATGTTCATTATTTGTTAATTAAAAAGAAAATCCAAGTTTAAAAATTAAGTTAAATTTTTAAAATTAAAAAGAAATGCATTGTGTGTCCCTTAGCCACTGTTAAAATTATAATACATTTTTTTTTCTCTCTTCTTTTCAACTGCACGTTTTCCAAAAAAATTTATTCCAAAAATTATAATACAAAATAATGGGGGCTAAGCCACTGTTTGGTCCTCATTATTTTCAAAATAGATTTTTTACTTATTTTCAACCACCAATTTTTTAATAAAATAGTATTACACGTAAATTCAAATTTTTTTTATTATTTTTTAATTGCAAATTTTTCATCCAATTACTATTTGAAAATGCATTTTTGATCAAAAAAAAAAAGGGCTCAAAAGAGGAAAACTATTTTCTTTTTAATTAAAATTAAGATTAAATTGCATTGCTAGTTGTTGAACTTTTAACAAGTCACATCTAGATTAACCATATTTAATTTCGTACAATCAAGTCACATAATTTTGATTTCCTTGTAAATTTAGTCAACACTTGATATTGTGGACGGAGTAGCTAGATTTGCAAGCACAGTTGTCAGACTCGACCCGAACATTGACCTGGACAATGCAATCGATCAATTGGTCAGTGGTTCAAACGGTGACACGGTGGTTCAATGGCGGGTGATTGTATAAAAATCTATAAAAAATAAAAAGTATAAATTTTTTTAGGGGTAAAATTAAAATTTTGAATTTATTTTTCAATAATTATTTAAGTTTATAAAATAA
>CAIGRL010233161.1:0-17104 GCA_903798325.1 Fraxinus xanthoxyloides
TAGCTGTGGGTCAAAACAATCAATTATCATCATGCCGTCCTGAGGTTATAACTCAGATGCAGGAAGATAGTGTCCTCATTAGTCAGCGTCTTAAATCTAATGCATTGCATAAAGGGAGAAAACAGAAAAAGTAATTATTGCAAAACTCCGAGGCCAGTGTAAATTACTTTTGACTTTTCATTTTCAATTGAAAAAGAAGAAAGGCAAGCATGTTGTTAATGGGAAATTAAGCAATTATGTAAACCTGGTGTTCATCCATCGGAATTTGTCTTGCATCCAGTTCTCGTACCTGGCCTAAAAGATATTCTCTTTCCTCTCTAAAAACACTCAATTCTATCTGAAGCTTTTCAACTTCCTCGACTGTTTTCTGATGTAAATTTCAGAATATCAGTAATGGAAAATATTGGCAGCCATGCAGAAGCAATTAAAGTCAAATTCTACGCTATGATAGGTGTAGCCAAAGAAGATACAACATTACCTCTTGTGATCTTTTGTTAAGTTCATCAGCAACCCTTAGTTCATTTCTTAGGCGGTCAATCTCGGATGATTTCTCAGAACTGTAATCAAGTGTTTTGTTAAAAAAGAGTAGAAGTGGAAGGCTAAATGTAGAGGATTTGGGGAAAGACAAAAGTTGGTAGTACTTTTTTATTAATATATTTCTAACAAGCCAGTAATATAGGAAAAAACCAATTCACTTGTACACTTCGAATAATTACAGAAGACAAAAAGGGGGGCAAACCTGCACTGCTTCTCCAAATTCGCATTTTCCTCGGAAATTGTCAGCCTTACATCAAGATCCTTGCATTCTTTTCTACAAATCTCCAGTGCATCCTTTACCTAACAGTAAAAAATCATCATCAAAATGAGGAAGTTAACCTTTCTCAAACAATGGAAAACTAAATACTCACTTCAAAAACAACTCAGAGTAAACAACACATTTCCGTAAACACTTCAAAGCAGACAACACTACCTGGAAACACTATAATCCCTATGAAAAAGGCAATTTAGCAATTTGCTGTTTTGAAGAGACGAGAAATCAGCACTCGAGTGAAAAATTCTTTTCGAATAAGTAAAACTAGTTTTTGTACAGAGTTCTGGGGTATAATAACTGAAATCTCGTGATAAAATAAAAATACTTAAATGCTAAAATATTTACCTTACCAAGATTCGTCATTCCCTTGAGATATGAAAATTGGCCTCTTATGATGAATAATAGTGGAGATAAGAGAACTTATTGCTTATAAACTATTTTGGAATTCTCATAAACTTTAATGAACTAGTATATCATGTAAAGTTATTACGACATTTACTATAACTGATGCTACTTTTATTTGTACTTAATTAGTAATTTCGGTACGCTATTTTCTGTCTGAAATTTTAGCCCTGGACTAAAGAAATTACAGTTTCAGGTCACCAATAACAGCATTAAGCTATGCTAATGAACGAGAAAGGAAATGAGATTTGCTTTCTCAATGGACACAAATCACATGCCAGTCATGCACAAACAAATCATATAGTTGTCATTTTCACAACATTAAATTAGGGCTGTCACAATATTTTAACCATGTTTAATACGTTAAAAACTATATGGAATCTGAAGTTTGAGTTTATACTAGAAGAATTTGAAACTATGTGACTGACTTCTTCATCTTGCAGACTATGCAAAAAACTTTTACATGTATGCAATTATAAATACAAACACTAAGTATCCAACACACATGTTTCTCTCTACTAGCTGATGTCAGTGGATTATTGTTATTTTTATTTTTCAGAAAACTTCATTAATCATTGGGTACTACGTGTATTGACTAAATTTGTCCCCACACCTTGACCCCTCCCCCAACAACTGAAAATATAAATAAACAAGTAGTTAATCTGAGACATGGAAGAAAGTTAGGCCTGGAAAAATATAATTATTAATTTATTATCATTTTCAAAGTTATTTGCTATAAAAGTGAGACTTAATTAACCAGTTCTTGCCGTAAACCAATATAAACATTTTGCTATTGTATGCAAAAATGTAAATAATAATAATAATAATAATAATAATAATAATAATAATAATAAATCTCTTATTCATTAGAAAGAGTTTACTTGAAACCTTGCCATGCCAGAAACCACAGGGATGTTTCTTAAAGATGAGGAGTACACAACGAACTTTTTACATCAATCCTAATGAAGAGTAATGGAAACAAATAAAATGTTACAATGCCTCGTCTTACAAGAGGGCAATTTCTGAGAGAAGGAATGTTTCAAGGAATAGAACTTCCTGTATAGATGGCTATGCTCCTCTAAGTCGTGCTTGTTTGGATAAAATTATAATGTGATAGAAATGAGTGATGGATGAATGAGTAACAATTGTGAGTCCTATGAAATGTGTGTGATTAAAAATAATGTTTGACTCTTACCATTAAATTATAAGAGAACTTTAATATTTCTCAAACATGCACTTGACACAACTAAATAATTTTTCAATGAAGTTTTCTATCAAACCAGTTTCCATGATTACTTCAACACCCCCATTGGTGGTTGGAGGGAGCTGAAATTCAACCAGTTAAACATTTATCAAATTATGAGAAAGATGAGTAAATGAACATAATAACTAAAATTTTACAAAAATCAAAAGAACATAATGTCAGCTGTTCATCATTTTTGCATCATGTTACAAAAGTGATTTTGTAAGAACCGGCATTGTTTCCCGGGGGCAAGCTGATCACAATTTTAAGAAATTTTTGTATTGTGTCAATGATGCTCTAACATAGCAAAAGAAACATGCAAGGAAATAACAAGTATATGATAGATCAAAATGAAAGAAACAGAAATCCCTTAAAGAACTTGGCATAAATGCAGAACAAAACCTGGGCAAATTATAACGCTTCAGTTTAGTTAAAACATGTGATAATTACTTGGCTGAAATCGTGTACGCTCACATATAATAAAAAGGAGAAATGTTAAGAATATCTTTTGACGGTAATTAAGTAGTGGGACCATATAAGTCAACAGAGAAATCCCTTAAAGCACTTTGTTAAACACAGAACAGAGAAAGCCTTGGGCGAAGTATATACCTTTAGTTTCAGTTAAACGCTTGATAAGCTGAAATCATGTATGCTCAGGACACATACAAGACAAAGCGCAGAAATGTTAGGAATATCTTTTGAGAAGGTAATTGAAGTTATGGAACCACGTAAGTCAACGAGAAAGGATAATACTGAAGGTTGCACGTGGACTGAACTGGATCCCCCTGTCCTCTTTTGAACAAGATATATAAAACTCATTCAACTGGAACCAACTGTATTGAGTTTCAACATGAACTCAACATATCTTATGATCCTCACTATAGCGACCAAGTGAGCAATAAAGGCCACTAGTACAAAAATATAGTTTAATAAAAACTTGTCTTGTGAGGCCAGGTCATGCACACGTTAATATCATTTAAAGAACAAAAGCCTCAAGGGTGCACAAAAACTTAATTCTAAAAATAAATAAACATTCAGATAATCTTCAACAAATAATCTGCATAATTTTGGAAGATCACCTCTGATAATGCTTTCGATAACAAGGCAATCTCAGTATGATATGATTTTGCTTTTTCTTCAATGGCTTTAACTGAAGCTTTCTCCTTTGATGACCATAATGCCTTCTCCTCCTCCATTGTCAAAAGGGCATCAGCAAGTTGCTGCAGGGGAAAAAAGGAAAAAGGATAAAAACCCAGGAATCCATACAAAATCTATAGGGATTTGTAAAATTGCACTACTCATTTTCAGTACCATTGACAACTCTTCTTTTTCTTCTATCAAAGAGGTAAGAGAGCTTTCTACATTCTGCCTCTGCAATTTAGATTCTTCCAAAGTAGTAATCTGAAATAATATATAGGAGAAACTTGAGGAAATAGGCAGTAGAACTGATAGTCTTACAAAAATAAGTATTTCCAATCTTAGACAAGGGATTCTGAACATGTGAATTTAAGATAACTAAGAAATGCTTACAAGGGCTGAAACCTCTTCCTCCAGGGTACTCAATTTTGACTTTGTATCATACAACTCGTCAGACAACTCATTCAAATCAGAAGCCAATTTTTCAGATCTCGAAGTGGCTACATGCTTCTCCCCATGTGCTATTGATAGTTGCTCTTCCAAAGATGCAATAGTCGCCTCCATCTCAAATGCAAGCACTTCCAGCCTCTTGTAATCCTCCTGAAAAAAAGGAAATTAAAAATATATCAATGTGTTATAAAAACTGGTTGGAATAGTTTCACTTTTATAAGCAGTAAAAACTGCAACAGAATATTTTTTACCCAAGAACAGCATAATGTTATATATATGCAGAACGATAATATCTAGGAACAATGAGAAAAGCATAATTCACAGCTGAACACGTGTCTGTCAAAGGGAACATAAAGTGAAAAAGTAAAGCCGCTCCCAAACCCTTGAAGGAGAAAAAACTTTTAAAAGGAAAAAAAATATAAAATGACGTGAGCTAAACACGAATAGCTGCCATGCCATCTATAGACCATTGATTTTCAGCCAAGCATACTTCACTTGGTATCATCATCACTCATCTACTCGGAAAAACTAAGTAAAACAACCAGAATGTTCATTCTTCACTAACAACTCTAGCTCTGAATATTTCTCATTACAAGTTAAACAAGCATCAAATGTTCATGATGCAGCCAAAATAATATCAGAGACAGGACAGTTTACAATTTGTGTCCGCAGCAACTGTCACTAAGAAATCCATAAGTAGGCAAATACTTCAGATCTTTGTCGCAATGGTTAGTTTTTACAGATAGGAAATATGACTCACAAGATTGAGAAATGTGTTTCTCGAAACATTCATACATTGATTTATTCCTCTTACACCATCATAATTTTCTTCTGTAATTCTACTTTCTTTTTTCTTCCTTTTTTCCAATTATTTTTTTATGAAGGGCTAACCCCTCACTTTAATGTGCCAAAGACAACAGCAATTTGTAACTCAAGAATTTTTATAATTCTATTATTATTCGATCCAAATGCACCAAACCTTACCTGCATTGCTTGTTCAGCCAACGGATTAAGCCCCTTAGTTCGTTTATGTTCAAAAGCGTTAGAGCTCCTATCAATAACGGAATCACGCCTCCTACCAACAACAGAATCACGTTTGCTCATATCACGTTCAAGCACAGCCTTCTGGCCAAACAAGAGTTTAACTTCTCTCTCAGCACGCGCCTTTTCGCCCTGGTATTGATAAAAAGCATTTATGACGGTGAGATCCAAATGAAACACAAAAAGAAAATCAAAATATGAAAGGAATAAGACCTCCAGCTTTGTTTTCTCCTGGACAGCATTCTTGAGCTTGAATTCTGTATCTTTTAACTTTGCTTTTGTTTTCTCCAAATCTTTTCGCAAACTTTCCTTTTCCTTAGCCAAGGAACAAGATGATAACGATGAAATTTCCTCTTGGAGAATTTGAATTTGAGAAAGGAAATCAGAAGTTTGCATTTGATGTTCCGTGCTAAGCTCCTGTAAAAAAAATAAGAATTGATTGTCAAAATTGGACTAAGCAGACAAGAAACATGCAAAAGAAGTTAAGGTAACTTACGGCAAATGCACTCGCAGAAGTTTGAACCTTTAAACTTAATTCTTCTATCTGACTCCGAAGATCCGAAGCTTGATTGTAAAGAAGAAGCTATATTTCAACAAGAAATGTGGACGAACTTAGTGCAGAAGTGATCAATTTTTTTCAAATATCCAAATGTAGAAATACCATACCTTCTCATTGTCGAGCTCTCTAACTTTGTTCCTCAAGCAAGACTGCAACTTCTCATGACTCCCCATTACTGATTTTATTTGAAGTAGACTCTCGGAAACTGAAGGCCTGAGATCCTGAACTTGCATCAAGAATATTGTGAGCTAGAATAGTTCTGTAATAATTATAGAACCATTAAAAGAGTTTTTTCCATGCGCATAACCAAATAAACTTTTTTCCTTCAACAAAAAGATTATTATCAAGAGTGAACATATAACTAGTAAAGAAGTACATTCACTAGCATATACTTGCACATCAATACAGCAATATTAGATTAGTAAAGGTGAAAATAAAAACTACTCACAACAATCAGCTTTGAAATTGCAGAAAAACAATGAAAAATTTCATCCACAACCGAAGAGATAGACCATATAAGATGTCTCGAGTTTTCAACCTCCAGCCCTATTTCGTGGGCTTCTTTTGACAGCTTCATTAAGCAATCAGATTCATCCTGAAAGAAGCTAACCATTAATGAAATATCCAAGATATGAAGTGAAAGAACACTGACTATGAAAATTATCAACAAATATGAAGTGAAAGAACACTGACTATGAAAATTATCAACAAACTTTATCACAAGAGCCGAAACCTATTTCAATTACCATGGACGACTGCACCGAAGCAAGTTGTTCACAAGCTACAGTTGCTTCTTCTCGTGTAACCAGAAGCTCTTCATAAAGCTGTATTGAATGATTCAGTTTCAAAAAATAGAACAGATTAAATTACAGTGCTTCAACTTCCGAAAGAGAAAAGGTAAAGGTAAGGAGAGAGCGAAAAAACATAGCACGCAAAGTGTGTAACCTTCAATTATAAAGCAGCTCCCAAGTTCTCAATTTATTATTAATCTCCTGAGTTTCAAGTCGTATATCTATCAGATGGCTTGTTAATCTAAATTTGATAATCTAGATCATAAATAATTATATTTTATTGATCCTCTATTCGTTCATCTCGCTAATATATTTCTTTTTTTGAGTGCAAGAGTATACACATGCATAACCTCTACAGACTAGGACATTGTAGTTCTCCAATTTATTACCAATGTTCAGCCAAGGAAATATCACAACTTATGTCTCAACAGAGAAAATTTTGTATCACAGGTTCTTTTGATCAATGGGGTGCATAAAAAGGCAAATATGATCGACTCTAAATTATTCTTGTGAGGAACTAGGTCCACTGGAAATCTGAAATCAACCTGGGATGTGAATCAAATTGGCTATTCAATCTAAATTAACATTCTTCTCATTGTTACCACAATAAAGACACATCAATTAAATTTTATTCCAGATGTATTTGTCAATGAATTTTCCTAAATTTGCAAAGTAAATCTCTTGGTTATTTCATAAAATAAAATCTTCTTCCATGCACCATATTATTTAAAGTCAGGACAACACCAGTAATGAAGACCTTACTATAATCATAATTATCTTCCGCCTTTAGAATATGGATAAATAAAACTAATGCGACGAGTACTTATGGCATGTAGCAACATTCTCAGCAACCCAGTTGACAGAATTCTTAATGCATAAGATAGGAGCTGCTACATGTCTTAAAAACAACAACATTACATAAAACTTCATGTAGAAGAAGTTAAAGCTTGATGCCTTTTCAAATTTCTCCTGGGCTGATATTGTCTCCAAAATATCAATCTGCAGAACAAATTTGACAAAATCAAGATCAAAAACAAAATTCAAAAATAACAGTCAGTTTATGGGGACTATGCATAAAGACATCATAAAATCTAGAACATTTGACCAAGACTTGTCTTGGACAAGCTTAAAGTGTCAATCAGACTTCTAAGTGCAGCAAGACTAATACAAGCAACCCAGAAATGGAACCTACACCATTTTACCACGGATAGCTCATGACTGGAAGCCTAATGGTTGACACTGGCAGTGTCCCAAGCCAGTCATGGTACCTTGCTGCCCTTGCTTACAAGTCAGAAAAGGATCTTAAGGACTTGCCTTTCGCATTTTATTCATTTCTGTCATCAAAAAGTGGACAATGACAACTTGAACCCTATGTGGAATTATCATTGATTTTGAAATCACCCTTTCTAGTTATTGAACGCCTAATTTCCAGTCTCCTAAAAACAGCTCCATGGTTTATCATGTTCTCTCCCGTGTCAGTCACCGAAAAAATCCAATGTTAGCATTAAATCCTGCTTTACAAGCTAACTTTGTTCTCTTCACCAACTATATCGACATAAATACCCAAATTCAGTATTAAATTGTAACCATAGGAGGTTTGTTCCATTTAATCTACAATGGCATATGAAACAGAAAGGAAGAAATCAAGTGAAAAAGACTAAGAGCATTTTGGCTAAGCTTACCTTCTAGAAAGGTAACTTTTAAGCTTATCTAAAAGTGCTTTAAGAAAACATAGGAAAGTAAAGCAATAGAGAGATAAACCTTTTCTTGAAGTTGCTTGATCACAAGAATAGCATCCGACTCCCTCAAACTTTTATTTTCATCTGGAAGAGATATATCATTTGTACTTCGTGCAGTACTGTCTTTATATTTCCCATCCACATACAGATCAGCCTCAGCAAGCTTCCTCGTTAAGTAGTCAATTTTAATATCACTCATTGTTCTCTACAAAGAAAAGGGTTAATAATACGAATTTGTAATGCAACTGTCGTTGAAACATAGAAGTAGGAAAAACTAACATGAGTTTCAAACTTTGACAGCAAATTTTCATATTCGGTTTGCAATTCTGCCAATTCATTATTCTCCTGAGAGAGAAACAATTAGTCAGTCTCAAAATACATCGAAATGTAGAGATAAAAGAGGTAGAAATATGATATGAACCATTTGTAAACTTCTCTTTCTGGGCGGAGCCTTTCTCCTGCTGGTAACATGCAGCAAAGCCCGTGGATCAGGAAGAGTGCAGTCTTCCAACACATTTTTCTCACAATCTGCTTCCTGCTTGCTAGAGTCAACCATGCTTACTTCATTAACTAACTCTTCAAAGGGAAGAAGAGGCACAGCTTTGCAATCTGCTCTCGTTGACTTCACGACGGAAGGCATCTCTTTGACTGTAGAGCGCAACTAAAGCACCAAGTATGATTGAAGAATGAAATAAGATTTTTCTGTATTTCTTGATTGAATTGTACACACCTATTACACCATATTTATAGTACAACAATAAAAAGAAAAAGGAAAAAAATATACATTCTAATTTAGGATTCAAGAAATTAGCCTAACAATCAACCTAAGTTATGGAAATACTTAATCAGTTGTATATCAATCATGATTAATCTCTAGAATTTCTACGCTCCCCCTCAAGTTATATCGTAAATATTGATCATAGCCAACTTGTAGATAAAATCATCAAAATTGTGGCTTGGTAATCCTTTGATGAAGATGTCCGCATTTTGTTCTTTTGTAAGAACCTAGATCATACAAATAACTCTGTCTTCCACCTTTTCTTTGATGAAATGGTTATCTACTTCTACATGCTTAGTTCGATCATGTTAAATGGGATTGAGAGAAATATTGATGGAATACAATAGAGTTTGATCGGTAATCTTGCAGTGACCTGTAGTTCTTTTAAAAGTTTCTTTAACCACAATCCTTTACATATCCCTTGTGCAGCAGCTCTGAACTCAGCCTCAGTACTGCTTCTGACTACTACATTTTGTTTTACTTCTCCAAGTAACCAAGTTTCCCCATACAAAAGTGCAATATCGAGTAGTGGAACTTTCGCTGTTATCACCTTAGAAAATCTATCAAACCATGCTCTAAGAGACTATTTGAGTCCATACAAGAACTTCTTCAACTTGCATACTTTGTTTTCTNGTCTTCCACCTTTTCTTTGATGAAATGGTTATCTACTTCTACATGCTTAGTTCGATCATGTTAAATGGGATTGAGAGAAATATTGATGGAATACAATAGAGTTTGATCGGTAATCTTGCAGTGACCTGTAGTTCTTTTAAAAGTTTCTTTAACCACAATCCTTTACATATCCCTTGTGCAGCAGCTCTGAACTCAGCCTCAGTACTGCTTCTGACTACTACATTTTGTTTTACTTCTCCAAGTAACCAAGTTTCCCCATACAAAAGTGCAATATCGAGTAGTGGAACTTTCGCTGTTATCACCTTAGAAAATCTATCAAACCATGCTCTAAGAGACTATTTGAGTCCATACAAGAAATTCTTCAACTTGCATACTTTGTTTTCTTCTCCCTTTTTCACAGAAACCTAAAGGTAGTGTCATGAAAACCTCATCTTCTAGTTCGCCATTCAAGAAAGCATTCTTTATGTCGATCGTCGAATTGGCCAATCTAGGTAGGCGGCCAAGGAAACTCAAATTGTGTTCAACTTAGCCACGGGTGCAAAGGTTTATGTGTAGTCAATGTCGTAGGTTTGAGTAAATCCCTTCGCAACAAGACAAGCCTCGTACCTCTCCACCGTCTCATCAGCTTTGTAATTCACAGTAAACACCCATTGTTCTCCTTCCATGTGGCGAATTCGTCACCTCCCAAGTATCATTTTTTTCTACGCCCTCATTTCATCCATCACCGCTTTTCTCCACTCAAGAATCTCCAATGCCTCTTGGATATTCTTAGGAATTTTCATACTATCAAAGTTAGAAGTAAAAGCACGTTACTCTGTAGACAATGAATTATAGGACACATTTTGAAATGGGATGATGAACGAGGTTGTTTTCTGAGTGCAATAGGTAAATCAATATCATCACGCTTAAGAGTATTAGAGGTTCCATCACCTGATTTGACCTAGCGTAAGACTCTTGGTTGTGCGAAGCTACCATCAGTTCAGACTCAATCGGTACCTCAGGTGTGAGATTATCATTAGGCCTCGGTTTTAGCTTTCGTGAGTAAACCAATACCTCTTTGTTTTGCTATTTTTCTACACATTCCTCTGAGTGTAAGTTTCTTTTTATAACCGACAAAGGAGTGAAGGATGATAGTGTGATAAAATCAGTGTCTGGGGAAAAATCAAAGAAAATAGTCACTAGCCGAGTTATTCAAGATTCGAGATTCACTTAAATTCTCCCTCTTATTTGAGGACTTGGTATAGAAAGGAGTTGTTTCAAAGAATGTTACATCAAGACTGACAAAGGTGCGATGTGATACAGGATCATAGCATTTGTAACATTTTTGTATAGGTGAACCAAGAAAAACACATTTTGTGGTCCGATGTTCTAGTTTAGTTTGCCGGTGTGTGTGGACATGTACAAATGTTGTACAGGCAAAGATTTTAAGGAGAAGAGTTGAATTAAGTCGAGAGTGAAAAAAGACGTCTTGAATTTTTGAAAGGGGTGACAAATGAAAGGACTCGACTAGGCATTCTATTTATGAAATAGATTGCAGTCAAGATAGCATCGCCCCAAATGAATTTTGGCATGTTGACAGTTAACGTTAGGGCATGAACTACATCAAGGATGTTTCTATTTTTTCGTTCGAAAATCCCATTTTATTGAGGGGAGTCGACACACGAACTCTGGTGAATGATGCCATGTTCATGAAGATAGAGACTCGAACTCTATTGAAACATTTAGTACCATTGTCGGTACATCAAATTTGTATTTTGGTGTTGAATTGTGTTTGGATAATAGAGTGAAAATTGATTAAAAAAAAAGAACGGACTTCAGATTTATCTTTTAGCAAATAGGCCCAACAAAGTCATATATGGTCATCCATGAATGTTATAAACCATTTTGTGTATGTTCGACTAGGAATACGAGGAGGACCCCAAACGTCACTGTGAATCATAGTGAACGGCTTAGTGGGTTTGTATGTAGATTTTGGAAATGAAGTACAATAATGTTTTGCAAATTCACGCACTTCACATTGAATATCAAAAGACAATTTATTGGAACAAAGAGCAAGAAATAAGTATCGCAAATACTGAAAATTAGGATGACCCATCCTAGAATGTCATAACAAGAGTTCAACATTCTTAGAGGAAAAAACAGAATCTTAAATAGCATTTTAACATTGGTTATGCTCAAAATAGTAGTCCCTCAATCTCATTAGCACTGCCAATCATCGTCCCCGAAGACAAATCACGAAAGACATAATAATTTTGAAACATGGAGGACTAAGAATCAGAGATATGAATACTTCATTTGCCTGCAATAGGAGAAAGGAGTCCATCTGCAATTTTTACTTTTATATTTCCAGCATATAATGAATACGTTGAAAATAGATGATAAGAATCAGTCATATGATCAAATGCTCCTGAGTCTATAATCCAGAGAGTATGAGTACGGGGAGGCGGTTAAGGTTTTCAAGGGATTACCTCTATGGGCTAGGGAATTAGAAGCAATGTTTTTTTTATGACTAACTGGAGGATTGAAGGGTTGCAATCATCGCCATGATCTTTTCCAAATGATCTGAATTTGAGGTGTTGCTGCCTGGGGTGGACTGAGTATTTTTCTCTCTTTGTTGTTTCTCGATTTGACTCATGCGAGTTTTCTAAGTCACTGATTCCTAGTTGTTAACGGAGCTATCCCCTATTGTTAGCTCGGTTTAGGAGAAAACCGGCTCTAATACCATGAAGAATAAAGTAAGAATTTTCTGTACTTCTTGATTGAAATGTACACACCAATCACACCCTATTTATAGTACAACAATGAAAATAAAAAAGGAAAATAGTCTTCTAATTTAGGATACAAAAAATTTGCCTAACAATCAACCTAAGTTATGGAAAGATTTAATCAATTACATATCAAACATAATTAATCTCTAGGATTTCTACAATGTTACTCAATGGTCATGATCACTAAAGTAGTTATTAGGATGTTCAGAAAAATAAATGAAGTAAGTACACAACAAGTATTCAAGAATAATCAATTTGTGATTCTCATACAGGAAACATACAACCCGCCTGAAAGTTATAAGAATTGCAAAACCCAAATGCTAAATGAAAGTAGAAATATAAGAAGTAGAAACTTGAATCCAAAGGAAGTGCTAATAGTTCTTGTCATCGAGGATCTGTAATTAGATAGTACAATTCTCATGCAACCGTAGCCCCTAAATAAATATATAAGTGAAAACAAGATAACTTGATTAATGGAAATTGCACATTATACACTCTTCCGCATGCAACAAAATAAAAAATTAAAAAAATAATAATAATTTTCTCCCTAGTACTTTCCAGTTACAGTAAAGGATAGAGGAATTTATTCAATTCACAAAACTCATAGCCAGTAGAAAAACTCTTTCCAGTATTAAAAGGAAAAAAAATATAATGCTACAAGAAACTTTAGTCTATTTTCTCTGCACCAGCACATAATGAAAAATCATTGAAAAGGCAGCATTTCTAGCACTGGAAACATAACTTTTACCTCCTTTAAAGTCTCACTAACAAGATTTCCAGGGCACCACGTATCACGCCTTTTTCCCTACAATAGGGAAAGTGAATGAAAGAACCACAAAGAGGGAGAGAAGTAGGTAACCACGAAAAATTGTTGTGTCGAATGTCAAATTGTATGATACAAAGTACTGGCAGAACAAACTATACATTAACACTGATAGCTTGAGTAAGAAAAGTGCAAATGCATTTCTTTTAGCTCTACTCTTATTCATTATAAAAGTATCATAATTTATATATGACAAAAATCAGAACTCGAAAGCCTTGAGAACATACTAAGGATTGAAAAATCATCATCACGAAAGGCACAACCCATATAGTGCTTCAACTATTTAAACATAGATGTTAGGCTTACATTACTCTATGAAATGACTACTTGCATTAACAAAAACATAGTTACAATGCCAGACACTAATTGTAAAACGAATCACAAAGAACAAAGATGTTTGGGTGATACACGGGCTCTAACTTGTGTATTTGTAACCAAAACTGGTACCAACATATATTCTTAGATTGTAAGCATTTACATTAAAGTGGAGAAGCGTGAAGATACATGATAAGAGGCCCTGCCTAAAATTATGAAGCAATTGGATCTATGATGACATGGTAGGACAGACTACATAAACATATTTATAATTGGGATCGATTGCAGATTGTTTTTTGTTATACAGAAATACAGATTGAAAAAATATGAAGTAAAGCATCACATCATTGAGTTCATTTTCTTATTGCTTCCACCTTTTACAGAATGCTGAACATCTAGTTACATTATTCAGTAGTTTAAGATAGATTTAGTGAGTATACAGCCTATGCAGAAACAGGGGTTCTAAAGACACGTGCTTACAACTTAAAAGTACTTCAACTTGTGTTCAGAAATGCACACATCATGAAGAATCCATAAAATAACATACCTTCTTGTTGAATTCTCGGATCTCATCCCTATTAGTGCAAAATACCATTGAACTCAAGTTCTCTATTTTCTTGGCCTGTTCTTGCAACCTCTTCTCCCTTTCAGCCTGAGCTTTCTTTTCCTCTTCCAGCTCTAAGGCCATTCTCTCTCTTTCCAACTCACTCTGACAATAATTAAAACTTATTAACTTTAATACATACCTTAATACAATAACATAAGTAATCTTCATTGCAAACCTTTAGCAATGTATTCCGCAGATTCAAAATTTCCTCTTCAAGATGTTCAGAGTGTAAACCCTTCAAATACAATCAAGTGCAAACTGTCATCTTAGTACTCTAATAGAACTACTCCTAGTCTCATGGGCATGAGTTCGCATGAAATCCTATACCAACCTGTAATTTACCACGTAGTTCCTCAATCTCCTTTTTCTGACGCTTTAGCAAAGCAGCATCAGTCAATATCTGCCGTTACAAGATTACAAGATAATTAGTCACATGAAAATCAATTTTTGAAGAATTGAAATCATAAACACGAAATTTCAACTACATGGAGAATATCAGTAAAGGGAAATGGGAATTACCTCATTTACATGAGCACAATTTGTCACTCGCAATGCTCTGCTTGCAAATTGAAGACTGCTTTTAGTCTCATCAGCATGGATCTGCAGAGCAAAAAGCTCTAGTCAGCTGTAGATATTCATCCTTCATAAATTACACGACCAAAAAAAAATAACAATTCCACGTAAAAGTTATCACTCAAGATGATTAGTCTGACGCAAGTGATGTTAATAAACTAAGAGGTGCAAATTTGCACCCATGCTCGTGAAATTCACCTGTGCAAGAGTAATATTGCATATGATAGCAGTATTTGCATTCCCACCCAATGCAGGTTGCAAAATACGCGTGAGTTTGCTGTCTCGATAAGGGACATGACCCCTGCAATATTCACATGATGCTTAAGAACATTAATATGTTAAAATAACTGATTTCAGAAATAATTCAAACTCACCCTTGGCTCTCAGCGCCTTCACTTAGTTTCTTTATAACAGTTCCTAACGTCATTAAGCTTTTATTGATATGGGAGCCCTCTTTCAGGCGAACACCTTCTGCTCCAGTTTTTGCAGCACGCTCAGAACCAGCAAGATCCACCAAGTTCTGTATAGGTTGACGGAATAAAGACAAGGGGACAAAAAGATCAGAAAACTCTTCTTCATTTAAACGAAGAGAATATATATAGAGAGAAAAATTACGAAACTGTAGGACAAGGAGAAAGAAAAGTCAGAAGAAATAAATACATATATAAATCCCTCAACAGAGCTGCACGTGCAATAAAGCTAAACCACCATATAATCGCATAGCATTTGCACATAAAAATGACAAATGCCACTGCATCCCTAAGAAAAAAAAATAAAAGAACTTCCTCCAAACCACATTGCACATCTTAGAATTGTAAACCAGCAAACAGTCCCACAGCTTTGGCCCTCAAAGATGACAAAAACACAACTTTATTCTGTAAGCGATGAGAATTATAATTATAATCTAAGAAATCCTAGCATTTCTCCCAAACAATTCAGACCAAGTTATAGCCATTAGAATAAGGCCATAACAGCAAAGCCAAAAACATGATTATTTATTCCCTTGAAAAAGCAATTAAATCTAATAATTTAGGATGTGAATTTTTACGTAGATGAAGAAACAAAGAGAGGACCATGAACTGCATACCAAGACAGAAACACGAATTGCATCACATGACAAGTCTGCTTCTGCATCATCAGTTTTCTCCCTGCTCTCAATAATCTATACGTACAAATTTTTCATTAGCAGAATTGACAGATTCATGAATCGTATAAGAATTATTACAAGAATTATAAACCTACCATGCGGAATATCGTGTGCGACCTACTGCTGTATACATTCATATTTGTCTCCCCAATATGACGATGAGCTGTAAAATCAATAACAAAGAGCGAAAGAGTTAAAATTGTTATACACCACTTGAATATTTGACTATGTAAGACTAAGATGAGGAGAATGGCGGGTTTCATTTGAGTTTCCCCTTCTCAAATTTACAGATGAAAGAGAATAAAAAAGGACTTGGTTCATTATGGACAATAATAAATATAATTAGATACTGAGCATTCATTTGAAAATGGGAACTTAAAAAAGTAATAACAGCCAGTTCATTTAGATAAATAAAAGGAGAACTTACATTCCCCAAATTCCATGAGTTCAAGAACTTGGTCAGGAGAAGCCACAATTTCTTCTCTTAAACCAGCAACAAAAATCCCTCGCTTCATGTTTTACAAAAAACAAAAAGAATGTGAGACGCTGAGGATTAATGCTTATCTGCAGGATGAAAGCAGTCATATACGTGGAAAAAGCAAACTAATACATCGATGCTTTCATGAATTTGTAATTTCCGATGTTCAGGAGCCAACAAATCATTTATCTCCTCATTGTAGATCTCCATATAAGACATGCGTAAAAGGAACTCTCGATCCATTTCCTAGAAGTGAGAAATTACAATGAGAGTATTAGTTAAATCCAATAAAAATTAACAAGTTTAAATGAAACAACTGGTTCATTTGTTGCAATAGATCAAAGTTTCTTGATTAACTGATATAAGGCCGGACAACCTATGGTTACCAAAAGACATTCATAAGATTAGAATAAACATGTGCATCCCCATCCTTATCTGTTCAACTTGCCTAGTATTCCACATTGATTGTGATGTTAAGTCCCAAAGCCGTGTGGGTTATCCCATGAATTTATAAATGAACTAGATTTCCCAACACAATGGCCTTTCTATTCTATATTTCATGCGCGTAACTGTCCCGTTACTTTAGCAATAATAGCTTGAACCTAATAAGCTTGTTTTGTCAAATGAATAAAAAATTTTAGTTAATTAATCATAAAGACAACTACAAAAGGTAAAGGGGGCTAATGACAACAATTACCTCATGTATAATGTTAAAGAGATCATACACAGCAAGTGGAATAACTCCAGGCTCTGATGCTGAACCTCGCATTGTGTGTGTTTTGCCGCTACTTGTTTGTCCATATGCAAAA
>CAIGRL010233173.1:0-10664 GCA_903798325.1 Fraxinus xanthoxyloides
TAATTATTTAATGTGATAAATAAAAATTACTCTTTTGCCCCTTTAAAAATATTAAAAGTGTGGTTAGAATTAATTTTTTGGTTAACTAACAGAATTATGGATGAAAGCTATCCAAAATGGCTTCACCTCTAACATTTGGAAAGGTTAGGGTTGACGACTGCAACGAATCAAATGTTTGGAGAATGTTTGCTAATGTTTTCAATGTTTGGGACTTTTGCTGCAATTATCCCTTATTTTAATGATTTTACCATAGAAAATGTAAAGTGACAATTTTAACCCTCATTTAATTTGTTAATTTGAGTTAAACATTTAATTTAAGGGTTGACTAACGAATAAGTGGATGAAATCTGTCAAACGAACTCCAGCTGCAACGAAAATTAAAGATTTGGGGATTGCGGTCGCAAAAATGAAAGGTTAAGGTTTATTTTGTAACAAAATAAAAGGTTTGGAATCTCCATTGCAATTTTCCATAAATTTTAATCCAAATTTTAAGTTGAGCCAAACATGACTAAATTTCATTTCTCAAGTCATAATAATTATTTTTTTTGGAGAAAGGTCAATCCATCTTTTTTATAAGAATGCCCTTTGACATGGACGAAATTGGATTGGGTACAAGCTGGCTTCTCAACGCTGATAAATCTATCAAGATACAGAAGGGTCGATACAATATTGTAAATATTTGTGAATTTCGTTGGACTTGCTAGGTTATCGATTGATTAATAAGTATTGTTCATATAAATAAGACCATTTACACGATTTCGTTCATTAACTCTATTTACTTTACTTTAGTTTGGCAGGTAAAAAAAAAAGTTTTGTTTGTAAGAAACAGGGGCAAACACAAACAGGGAAGAAACAGGGGCTTACAATGAATTAAAAAATATAGAATTTCGATAAATATTTAAAATTTACAACATAAATCAGTGCTTTAAGAAAAAAAAATACGGTAATTATGTGATTTTTTTCACTTGCATGTAAATGTAACTTTGTATCTTACACTTTGTTTATTCCATTACAATATTTAAAATTTTTTAAAATTGTAAACTTACAAACCGTGTAATAAACATATTAAATATCGTTTTATTAGTGTATAATTCAAATAACATATATTATCTAATGATAATATTACATTCCTGCATTGTTTTATATTTATTAATTATTAAATTTATAGGATATATTAATTATTATAAGAGTGATGATATTTAGCATCACACCATTAAAACACCCGTTTAGATGACACTAATGTGTTATTGAATGAAAGATATAGTTAAATGAATCACTTAATTGTACATTTCATTGAGTCCATTACTTAACACCACATAGATTGGTGTTGTAGCACCAATGATATTAAAAAACATTTTTCCTATTTTAAAGAGTGACTGTAACTTACCCAACAAATGAAATTTTTAGAACTTTTTTTGAAAGGGTAATTTTTAAAAATTATTACAATTGTAAAAACTTTTAAAAGTGTAAATCCTTGTTAAGACAGCTAATTTTTTTCAAAACTAAACATCATACGAAAGATATCAATGACACCATCGCAACATCGTACGTATCCACCACTACGACCGAAATCACCTGCAACATACTGGGCACTATCCTACATGGCTACACCCCTCACTAACATCAAGACACAAATCACTCTTGATGACCCAATTTTCCGATTATTGCCCAAGAAAAAACAACCCTAATTCGAACAAACTAATGAACTGCTATATTACTAGTACATTTAAACTGATTTGTGCTATAGATCCTAGGAGAACCTACGGCAAAAGTTAGAACTCGATTCTATCTAGGCCACACAAAAATTAAAAAAATCCATACTTTCAACGTGGAATTCATGTCCCATAACTTGTAATAGGAACCATAACAAATTATCACACTCCGTGATCCATTGATCCCCAAGTATATGTAGAACTGGTTTTGCACAAGTTCATGACTAGTCCAAACAAACATTGTTATATCAATGTCACCGTCCGCGTCACTCAATTGCAATCATTAGATACGATTGTTATAAATTTTAGGAGAATTATACATCAAAAGCTAGTTGTTAAAGTTGAAAAATCAAAGTCGATATAAACCACGTATCGAAAGTCCATACTTTTGAAAAATTACCGTTCTTTGAGATTTCCAAATGGGGTTTTCTACTTTCCAACGATCAACCCTGCTTTCCTAGACGAAGTTTATATGCTTTTGTCATCATCCTTGTTCATTAAAGTGGTTGCCCCTGCCCCATCTGACATCCATCCTCAAAACTAGTATTAGGATATAGTCGGAGGACATTATTAGGGTGCTCCAAACTGAACACGCTTATAGTTTGAGGCAAGCCATCGACAAGGTCCCCCCTCTTAAGAGAGACATGCGACCCTGTGAAGCACTCATATACTTTGGTGAGACACTTTCATTCTATTGAAGCTCTTGTTAATCGTGAGGGCACTCACATGATTCGTTTTGACGTAGTAACTATGCCATATGAGGCATCCTAAATCCTACGTGATTTACACATAACATCCACTTATGGACAAGTCATAATCGATTCCAATAAAATTGTAGTTACGTTTTGAAATTTTAGTATAGCACGAGATCTGATCTATTTATACAATACTAATTAGAATATATAGTTATATTTTTCCGGCCACACCTTAACCTCATATTAATCTAAATAGGAACCATAACAAATTATCACACTCCGTGATCCATTGGGAGCGTGATCCATTGATCTCCAAGTTGACGTCGAACTGGTTTTGCACTAGTTCATGACTAGTCCAGAACGAACATTGTTTTAAATCTAAGTCGATATAAACCACGTATCGAAAGTCCATACTGTTGAAAAATTACCGTTCTTTGAGATTTCCAAATGAGGTTTTCTACTTTCCAACAATCGACCCTGCTTTCCGAGACGAAGCTTATATGCCTTTGTCATCATCCTTGTTCATTAAAGTGGTTGCCCCTGCCCCCATCTGCCATCCATCCTGAAAACTAGTATTAGGATATAGTCGAAGGACATTGTTGGGGTGCTCCAAACTGAACACGCTTATAGTTTGAGGCAAGCCATCGACAAGGTCCTCCCTCTTAAGAGACACATGCGACCATGCGGACCTCGTGAAGCACTCATATACTTTGGCGAGGCACTTTGATTCTATTGAAGCTCTTGTTAATCGTGAGGGCACTCACATGATTCGTTTTGACGTATTAACTATGCCATATGAGGCATCCTAAATCCTACGTGATTTACATATGACATCCACTTATGGAGAAGTCATAATCGATTCTACAATAAAATTGTAGTTACGTTTTGAAATTTTAGTATAGCACAAGAGATCTCATCTATTTATTGAATACTAATTAGAATATATAGTTATTTTTTTCCGGTCACACCTTAACCTCATATTAATCTATAACCTTTTAAAAATTATAAAACTCCAAAGTTGCCACCTTCTTTTATTTTTGAGCCACAAACTTTGTCAAATGTAAAGCGTAAACTTCTCAAACCCGTAGGAAACGTGGCCCGTCCCAGACGCGAGAACCTTGCTTTTCTTTCACTTTAATTACAGGAATAGTTGCTCTACCACTCTTCAACTTATTGTCCAGTAATAAGTTAGTTCTCATTCTTTGAAAATGGATAAATTTGTCCTCAACATTTCATATAATTAACAATAAAGTGGCTTAGCCCCTATTTGGTTCAAATAAAAAGCTAGATTAAAATTTAGATTAAAGTCAACAATTAATTCAAATTGGAACACAACTTTTACAATTATGCATTTCATTAACTTTTATCAAAATTTAGTAAAAATCTGATTTTTATTTAAACCAAACCGAAGCTTATTATGGGAAATGCTTTTGAACTATATCTATTTTTTCGAGTTGTTTAAAGAAAGTAGTCTTGAGTCCATAGGCATTCTCCATACTCATTTGTCTCTATTTTACTATTTGGTCAGAAAAATAGTAGTGTACACTGTACAGTGTTATATTCATTACTAGCCATCTACCAAAATGGTAAAAATCTCGATCAACTTGAAGATTGGTCCTACACCATGTAAAAGGTCGAGGACCTCGGCATATTGTTTCTTAATTATGCCCCGTTTGATTGAAATAAAAATTATATTTTTAACAAATTTTGATAAAAGTTAATGAAATTTATGATTGAATAGTTGATAAAAGTTTTGAATCTCATTGAATGTATGATAAAAAAAAAAAAAATTGAGAATAAAATAAATTTTGAAAAATAGGTCAAATAAGGAGTATATATAACATCTGATAGAGTAACATGCACGCGAACCAATCCAGATACAAGTTGTCTCTGCTCCCTCTTTTTCTGAAATTGTTACACCTCAAACACTTCTTGATTTCATTTACATCACAATCTTCTTTATTTTATTTTCCTTTTTTTTTTTTGGGGCGAGTTTTTCATGAATCAATCAAACTGTTCGTATCTGTAACTGGAAGAACTGAAACAGAAATCAATATGGATATTGAAACTCTAACCAGTCGGAGTTCTGTTTTGAGGGAGAGAATAATACGGAGCACCCCGAAGAAGCCGATCAAGGCTGTGACGACTTGGGTGAAGCGGCAGCCACCCAAAGCCAAGGTGCTTCTTGCGGTGGCCGCCGTTTTGACCACCATTGTCTTCCTCGGCCTCGTCGTTCAGGACCACGATAACCTCTTCATCGCCGCCGAGGCCGTTCATGCCATCGGCATTTCCCTTCTCATTTACAAACTCACCCAAGAGAAAACCTGCGCTGGTACGAAAATTTTGTAGATTTGATGATGGGAAAATGTTAGATGCATGCAGATACTGGTTTGTGGATCTGTGTTTTGTTGGTTACTTATGTTCTGTTTTTGGTGGATTTTAAAAATTACAGATCGCTGACCTTTTAACAATAGTTATAAGGTTTAATATGAGTAGTCAAAGTAACATCCTTAAATAATTTAAGGTTGTGTTTGGTGTACCATATTAGATCGTGTAAAGAATTCAATATAAAATTTGAATGGATAATAATATGTAGATGATACTATGGTGGATTAAGGTGGATAATGTTTCATTAATCTTCTAGTACAAAACTGCCATTTGCATTGTCGACATGCGGTATAAATGGCATTTTTTGACTACATGATCGAGGAGTATTATCCACCTTAATTCACCATTGCCTAATAGTATCCGTTAAGTTTTTAGTATGGTCTAATAGATGCAGCAAACACAACCTAAGTACATATGTTGACACCTACCTATATGCTCGTTAATTCTAGCACTCATATACGTTATAAAAAGAAATTACATGAGTGAGAAAAACAGAGAGATCTTCCCTTATAAAAATTCTTCTTTTCTGTCTCTTAACTATCAGGACTTTCACTCAAGTCGCAAGAACTAACGGCTATATTTTTAGCTGTTCGACTCTACTGCAGCTTTGTTATGGAGTATGATATACACACGCTGCTCGATCTTGCTACATTATCAGCAACTGGTTGGGTCATTTATATGATTCGCTTTAAATTAAATTCCAGTTACATGGATGACAAAGACACCTTTGCTCTTTATTATACTGTAAGTCATCCAATTTTACTTATTTCTCTAAAATAAGTACCTTTTATTGATGAAAGTTGAAAATAAGTACTTAAAAGTGCCGCCAAACATGTTATTTTCATAAAGAATTGAGAAGTCTGTAAAGTTTGTGTTTGCCTTGTTGATGTAGGTTATACCTTGCGCTTTGTTGTCTCTAGCTATCCATCCATCGACAGTGCATCATACTCTTAACCGTATTTGTTGGGCATTTTGTGTGTACTTGGAAGCTGTTTCAGTTCTCCCTCAACTTCACCTCATGCAGAACACAAAGGTAAAATCGGTCTTGCAATTCCTTCAGGTCTTGTAAATGATCCTCATGAATTTTTCACGGGTTCATTCTAATCGTTTTATGTGTTGTATTGTCTAATATTTGATAGATTGTTGAGCCATTCACCGCTCATTATGTTTTTGCACTAGGAGTTGCAAGGTTTCTAAGTTGCGCCCATTGGATCCTCCAGGTACCACACTTTCATTTGGAACTCGATTAACATTTGGATGGATATAGGCTATGTTCTTATAAAATTATTAGTAACTTTTTACACGGTAGTAATGGGTTCTACAAAATGAGTAAATAAATAATAGAAAAATAGCTGATTGAAATTAATGTTTGACTTTGATTGACGAGGAACTTTGTAGTAACGCCAAACAAAAGCACAATGTTGTTAGTTTTGAAGTAAACAAGCAAACGTTTTGGTGAAACCACTTATATACATTTTGTAAGATCCACAAATACTACCAACTTCTCGATCACTCGTTTACCACTGTTTATAAACACCTTGCTAGACGTACTCTCGCCCTAATTTTACAATAAGTCCCTGTTTGGTCTGGATTAAAATTAGATTTTAATCCAAATCAAATAATCAATATTAATAACATCTTTGATGGGTCCCTCAACTTTTCAACTATACATTTTTAAAACTTATCACAATCTACTAAAAATCTAATTTTAATCCCCACTAAACACTCTAAAATTTATACGTGATTTGGTTGTATACTCCATTCAGAGTATTGTACAGACCGATATTGATGATATGAATATGAATTACTTTCCATTAATACAGGTAGTTGATACTGAGGGACGTTTGTTAATAGCATTAGGTCATGGAATATGGCCTTCATTGGTTCTCCTTTCTGAACTCGTCCAAACTTTTATTCTGGCTGATTTCTGCTATTACTATGTCAAGAGGTAGGCTGTAAGCTTTTTATTACATTGAAGTGATTCTTATATGTTTGGCTAAGCTTTAAAGTTGCTTTTCATTAACCTTTCTTGACAAAATATTTTAGCTTTTTAGAAGTTACACATCTTTATATTTTGGTTTAAAAAACTTAGTTTTCTTTCCAAGAAGTACTTTTCTTTATTTGAAGCTTAGCCAAACTTAGAATATCTCAATGAACAATAACAAAAATCGTCTTTTTTTTTTAGCAGTCTTCTTGGTGGACACCTTGTGCTACGTCTTCCCTCAGGCGTAGTGTGACTTGAAAAACTTGTAGATAAACGATATTTCATCCACGAACATTTTCGAGTCGAGATATTACGATTTTGCAGGCGTTTATGGGATAATGGAGGATTGCACGTAGAGTTAGAGATTTATATTGGGCTGTGGCACGTATAATCTCAACACAGTGTTCTGTTCTCCCGTAGGCATTACTGGTATCCTAATATTATTTTTGTTATTAGTTCTCAAGAAAGATTTCCGTTATGTATTGAGAGATTTCTTGTAGTATAAATTCATTGTTGCTTCCTTGTACCTCACCATATGATTTTAACTTTCGTAACGTAGAGAATGCGCGGTTAAAAAATATGGAAAAATTGTAAATTTCTTAAAACGTGAGGTAGAAAATGTATCTAAAGAAAAATGATTTAAAAAAAAAAATCTTTAACAAACAAGCCTTTTGCCGAGCTGTCTGATGTACATATGATGACAAGGAACAAAAAATACTTCATCAACAACTTGATTGTAAATAGAAGTTCTCGAACAAATTCAGCCTTTACAATTCTGTACTTTATATTATTATCAATCACATCACTTAAAAGACGAGCATCAGCATTTGTAGCCATAGTATATACGAGAGCCAAGTATCATTTGCTTAGGTTCAACAAATTATCTTTAACAAAAAACCAAAGAAATTTACAAACAAAAGCATTTCCGAGATTGTAAACAAAGACTCCTTGTCAAGTGCAAAAGAAATAAGAATTAATCAGACGAAAATCAGGTGGCCTTTTTGTGTTCTCCTAGTGGGGTTGATGAAATGGCTCAAAAAGATTGCTATTGTCCACCACATGAAACCCTATTCCAGCTTTTCCAATTCCCCCATTCTCTCTATGATTGCTTGCATTTTTAGGGAAGAAAAATCAGACAAGGAAAAACAAAAACCTTTTATGCATCCATGCGACAACTGCAACACACTATTAGCCCTGTTTGACAACTATTATTTGGGGGTAAAATGGAGTTTTGAATAGCCATTTTTTGGAGAATGCGTGGTTAAAAATGGAAAAAAGTTTTGAGTTTACGTGTAAGATGTTTTATTGCGTGAATGTGTGATTGAAAATGAATATGTAGAAAAAAGAGTTTTGAAATAATGGTTGTCAAACATGAGCTTAATGTTTAATAAACTATTGTGAACATGGGGAAAATATCAACATTCACTTAGTAAAAGAGTTGTTACAGATTCTTGGTATTTCTTACCTTCTTGCTTGTTTCTTGAAGTTCTCCAGCAAGTATGAACTCATCTAATATAAAGTATACCTTTAGAAACCAATAGAAAATAATCAGGACATGTATCGACATAAATATACGATTTTTATCAAGCATATATCTGCATAATCTGAAACTGGAAATTAGCAGTGAACAAATATACACAGTGCCCAATGACATTAATGAGAGAGAGTCTCAGCAGTGGTAATGCTAATTTCTCTTTCTCATGGGAGAGTTGTCAAAATATACATGTTTTATCTCTCTTATAAAATCACATTGACATCTTTTCTATAGCAATCAGAGGATGTTTGCGAAGCCTGGGGGGAAAAAAGAAAAAGTATTTGGAAGAAAAGCAAGTAAAGGCTTAATTTTGTACTTAAAATTACTTTTAATTCTTTGTTTTTTGGCAAACATTTATGGCAGAAAAGGTTGCTTGAATGTAATATTTAAGCTTAAGACATGCTTTAAAGTACCTACTAGTGTGCTGAAACATGCACGACACCATAAACCAGCACTAGACTGAGGTATTGATCAAGACACTGTAGTAATCTACTGGTTCTGGTGTGGTGGGATTTTAACTTGACCAATAGTATCACTTGAGTGTTACTAAGCAGGCATGAACCGACCAAACGGAAAAATGACACGCGTAAATGAATCAAATTTTCAAAATGGCTTCCCAATCTATGACGTGAATATGCATATGAAGTATTATAAAGAATTAAAAGGATTTCAGTCTAAGATTAGAAATCTTCCGAGTTTGCAGATAACAAGATTTAAAAAGACTACATGGAGAATCATTAATAAAATAATAAATAATGAAGAACTGACAGGTAATTCCAAAAAATCATAAGATTATACTGTGCATACAAAATTGAATCTCAAGATGATTGCTTGGAGTTAATATTTCAAATTCAGAGGCATCTGCAAAGCAAAGGAGTGACGGACCTTATGAAAATTGAATACCAAATCTAGATCACAGACATTGCTGAAAAAATGATCCAGTATCTCCACAAACAAGTGAATGGATTCCAAATAAACCAACTCATTGTCTGTAATGTCAACACACAGTGAGAAGAATAATCCAGCATATCGCCTATAGATAACCTTGTGCGTTCGGAACTGCATGAAAAAATTGTGGGAATGCATTACAAACTTTCCATCTGAAAGAAAACCTAAACCAATCAACTAATTTTACACAAAAAAAAGAGGAAAAAATCATGTTGAATATTGATGTCATTTTTGTCATTTATATTTAACCATGGGGCAATGATGAAAATGGGCTAAGCCCAACTACTGGAAAATGTTTTGATGAAAACCCATTGCCCAATAATTCAAATGAAGGTAGCCCAAAACCCGGCCCAAAAATGGAATTGCCAAGTGTCATTCTGGACCCTTGATCTAATGCCTAATCTATGGTGATGAGCCTATTTTACTTAAGGGAGCTGGACGGTCATTTGGAAGAATCAATTCATTCGGTTTTTCTTCTCTTAGTGAGATAAATATTCTAGCTACTCTAGTTTTGCGATTTTTTCATCTCTCGTCTCTGCCTTCTCTTCGATTCTTTGTGAAATCAATTAAAACTCTTGGTTTTAAAACCGTTAATCTTTGTGGTTTGTAATCTTTGTGATTCTCGGTTTATCCTTTGTGGAGGGTTTAGTTAGACAGTAGCGATTTCGTCCATTGTAGCGGCTGCTTTGTGCAATTCTTGTTAGGGTTAGGCCTTTTTTTTTGGCTTATTCATTTGTACAGACATGTACAATGTATTTTATGTGAATTTCTGAGCCCCAAATAAAATCTATATTACTTGGTGTATATTACGTGATTCTTGGTGAATATTTGCTTGCTTCCGCTGTTTTTCGAGGCCCTGTACCTTACAAATCAAAAGACAGTAAACGAAATAGCAGTTTATGCCAAGAGAGAGTGAATATGACATCCAAAAATTTTGACTGAATCAAATCAAAGCAGATTAAACACCATTGCTAGTAAAGATTTCCGTAACACCATGCTGAAAATGTTTCCAAGCTGTGCTGTTTTCACTCTAATTTTCATAGAAACGACAAAAGGATAAAGACCAAAGTGTCATCTCCATTCATTTTCTTTCCTTCCTTTGTTCCTATCTTTCAAAATTTTTGAGAAGATTTACATTGATGCATAATATTTTCCATGAAAGAAAATTGAGAAATCATCCAAGTGGATACCCCTTATTAACACACCACCACCGGGAATCGTAGTATGTAAGACCTTCAAGGCACTTTAACTGGATATGGCGTGTCTGGCTGATTTTACATCTCTTCAAACCAAGGAATTTCCTCAATTGCTCATAAGCAAGGAGTGGAGTTGATCTTTTTCTATCACTGCCTTAACGTTGGAACTGCAAGGACATAAGAAAGGAATTGCTAGCAATAGCAGCA
>CAIGRL010233178.1:0-12651 GCA_903798325.1 Fraxinus xanthoxyloides
TCTATTTTCTTTCTGTGATTTTATTATTTATGGTGGTAGAATTGGAGTTTCTAATTCTCAACAAAACTCTACTCTATACATGAAGTCATGTGTTGATACCAACCTAATGAGGGACATCTCGTTTCCCTCTGCACTGAGAAAAGAGGTATTGACCCCAACTATATTTGAAGGATGGCGTGATCTTCTTATTTCAATGTTCACTTTCAATAATTCGAGTTCGAGGAATTTTTAAAATAAAAAACACTCCATTCACTAGGTCCCCAGTACAACTTGATTACTTATCATAGGTCTATAATTGTTAAAAGAGTAATGATATACATACAAATTGGGGATAATTCCCATGTGATGTGACATTAATACACATTTAATTAATATTATCATTTTACCACAAATTATGATATATCAAATAATATGGATATCACCCTCAATTTGTACAAATAGTAATATTCTTCTTAACATGATGGATGAATGGCTTGCCTAGTGTGAGATTCATCACATCTATCTAAAGAAAATTAAATTATTACCTTTAGGAAGTGAGTTGCATTTATGTGAGTACCATGACTCCTAGTGGATTTGTCCAATTAGGCAGCCGATAATAAGGTTATCAATATGCTTTAACATAGGCCCAACCAAAGTAGGCCTATTCGTTTTATCTTTGAACTCATCACAAATCAGCCTAGTTGATGAGGGAGAATGACACGGCCCAGTTTAATTATTTAATTTGGGAAAAATACATTTTCAAAAATAATATACTTGTGAAATATTTTCAAAATTCAGGTGGTCTCATTTTGTGACTTAAAATTTAATTAAACAAGTCATAATCACAATAACACGTACTTTATAGTAATAGTCATGTACTAGTCACAAATAACACAGTTACAACCACAATAACAACTTATGGGTCACAATTATATATTTAGTTATAAATCACACATTTTGATAAGTCACAAATTAATAACTAATTGGATACAATCACCGTTTATCTCAACCCATGCACTCCACCATCGTCGTCGTCATCCAAATAGTCGGCATCACCTCAAATCCACAACTCCCCTGACAACCACCATCACCTTTACCTTAAATTCACAACCACCTCTACCCATACAGCCATCCAAATCACCGACACTACTTCAAATTCACAACCACCCCCACTAGCGGTGGGCACGATTCGGCCCGTTACCTACAAGCTCAGAGCTCAAGCTGCCGGCCTCAAGGGCCAAATCGATGAGCTTGTCATTTTTTTGGGGGAAAACCTTACTACTTTTTTCGGACTTGGGACCAACTACTTGATTTTAAAAACTTGTTACATATATAATTTTTTTTTTAAAAAAAAAAAGAATAACATTAAGAAAATAATATGGATATGACAAAATTATATATCGTTTACCTAATTAGACGCAATGTTGGCTTACTTATTTTTGATTCGATAATAAGCATCTGGTCAATCTTTTATACACATTAAGCATTCTAAAATGTCTTGTTTGAGCGTATTTCTGAAATCGGATAGAAATCAACCACTTGCACTAAAAGAAGACTCTGATGCTATAGTACCAATCGAAAGTATTAGTAAATCACGTGTAAGAACAATGGGATAAATGTGTTCATTATGTCTCCAAAAATCAAATCAAAATCCATTGCATCAGCTAGATCTACAGTTATAACCATTTGATGACTAAAATACCTATGTAATTCTGTTGGCATTCTGCCTGGACCTACATTTGATGTACTTTAATTATGTGCAAGAGACATTGTAGAAGAAGTTACATCAAATGAGTCATTCATAACATCATCAAATAAATTCAATATCCCTCGTCTTCTTGACCAAGATTAGCGGCAGAGTGAGGTGTTGAGGGTGCTGACTGACATTTGCACCCAAACGTAGTGTATAAAATCTGTACATTTCCATATATATTAAAATTTTTTGGCCTTTCAAGTAGACCTTCTGCACGAAAAGTTGTAAGTAGGAAGGGATATACCACGGGCTAAAATGAGAAGCCCAAAGCATTCTTATGCAAGAATTTGGACTTCTTTACTTGGAGGTATAAGGATATGGTTGGCATTGACTCGATAATAAGTTGTTACCACCTAAATGTTGACCCTAAGGATGCCCAACACATAAAAAAGAGAAGGACCCTCACCTAAGAGAAGTTTGAGGCTTTGAAGGAAGAAGTGGGAAAATTGTTATCCAATGGCTTTATCATGGAGGCAATGATTCCAAAGTGGATTTCTAATCCCTTCCTAGTGAAGAAGCATAGTGAAAAAAGGAGGTTCTACATAGATTTTCCCAACTTAAACTAAGACTGCTCGAAGGACAGCTTCCCACTCCCAAGGATAGATCGGCTTGCAGACACCACTACATGACATGAACTACTAAGTTTCATAGATGCCTATCCAAGCTACAACCAGATCCCGATGTATCATGCAAATGGCGATGATACTTCATTCATCATTGAAATAAACGCCGAAGCCACAATCAAAGGTTGGTAAATAAGACGTTCACCGAACTCTTAGGCAAATCAATGGAGGTATATGTGGATGACATGTTGGTAAAGAACTCGGAGCTAATGATCATGTCGAGGATCTAGGGGCTACTTTCCACATTTTAATAAAGCACATGAAGAGATTGAATCTCCTTAAATGCACTTTTGGAGTTGCCTCCGAGAAGTTCCCTAGGTACATGGACAATCAAATGGAAATTGAAGCAAATCCTGAGAAGATTAGGGAAGTAATAGAGATGAGGTCCCCACAGAAGCCTAAGAAGGTACATAGCCTCACTGGATGAGTGGCAGCTTTGGGTAGGTTTGTTTCAAAGGCCACTGATAAATGTATTCCTTTCTTTAAAGTTCTCAAAGGAGGAAAGAGGTTCCGATAGACCAAGAAGTGGGAAGAGGCTTTCCAAGGGCTGAAACAACACTTTGAACAGGCTCTTCTCTTCTCCAAACCAAAGGTGGTGAACCCTTATTGCACTATTTGGCCGTATCTAATGAGGCAATCAATTCAGTTCTCATAAGAGAAGAAAATAGCCACCAACTGCCCATATACTATGTTAGCAAAGCCCTCCTATCATAAAAGGCTCTTTACCCAGATATAAAGAAGCTCATCATTTCTCTTATCATAGTCACTAGGAAATTGAGGCATTAATTCCAAGCCATAGCATCCGTGTGCTAATGAGCTTTCCACTCAAACAGGTTCTTCAGAGGCCTGATGCTTTGAGGAGATTGATTAAGTGGTCACCAAAACTCAAGGAGTACAATATCCACTATAGGCCAATGAACTTCAGCAAAGGTCAAACCCTTGTAGACCTTATAGCAGAGTTCATGCACCCCACCCTCCTCGAAATGGAAGTAGCAATAAAACTTGTGAATGACCCTATTGGAACCTCTTAGTCAACATCTCCTCTGGGAACGATGTTTCCAGATTAGGAGTGGTGTTAATATGTTTGAGGGCCATAAGCTTAATTGAGCCATAAGATTCAGATTCAAGGCCACCAACAATACAACTAAGTATGATGTACTTCTTGCTATCTCAGATTAGCAAAGAAGATGCATGTAAAAAGGTTTTTTATCAATAGCGATTCCCAGAGGAGACCTTCAACATCAAACGAGATAGTATGGTCTTTCCATGGTGCTTGCTTTTTGCTTAAGATGATGCTCATTCTCTTATACTTCGTCCTCTTTCCCAGGTTGAAGCCTTTTGCTAGCACTTATTAACTCATCGGTCTTTTTTTATATGCAAACGAGGTTGTTTATAGTACACGTGCCTCGGCTATCATCCGTCTAATGGTTGCAAATTCAGGCTTCAACAACCTTTTCTTCAACCAATCACCTGCAACAAGTACAAGTATTAGCGCTTCATCAGCTACAGTTTCAATGCATACTAGCAGGGTTCGAAAATATCTTGAGACGACATGAGGTCCCTTTTCATAAAATGAAAGCTCTTGTTCATCAACTCTGAATGTGACTTATCAGAATGGGGAAGCTGATATATGATACAAATCGTATCAAAGTCCTTGGTCAAAAGTTAACAACAAAGAGAGGCAAGAACTATTATAAAATGAAGAGAAAACTATAAAAAATCGATCTGAACCCCTACAAAACTCACTATATGTTGAAAATTTGGTGGGGACTATCAGAAGCTCCGGGGGTCATCATCCATTGTATCCCATCTCTCGGAATCCCAGCACCAGGACCTCTTCCAATCCTTGATGGAGGTCGAAACTTCGATGACAAATGGATTATGAGCCCCTTATGAGGTCAAGTAGTACCACTTCCTAGTTTTATCACCCTCTGTAGCAACCTTAGGTATATATAGGGTCTAGAAGACGTAGAATGGCATATCCAATCTATACGACGAGTCGCACCATAACATCCAACGCCCTACCATTTAGCTCAATGAGTTTGGATTCAACTGGGTCGAAGTGGGCCATATGATCTTAATAAAAAGCGAAGGAAGCCTAAAGCTGGCCTTGAAAATGGCCTCTCTAAAATAGACCTACCCTAGCCTTAGGTAGCACACACAATCATCACGGTCTAGCACTATCAGCCCTATATTGTCCAGTTTCCTATAATCCTTCCCAAGTTTTACAAAGTTGGAGATTTTCATCGCTAACAGGTAATTCAAAGCACCCCAATGAATTGAGGTATCTATCGAACTGTCAGGCCTCTTCCATATGTTCTCCTTACTCATTATAGCCCTTGTACCTCATCTAAGGACAAGGACATGGGTTCACCACATCCGAGGCTACCAATGTTAACCTACCCTCACTTGCCTTGTCCGAACTTTTAGAAGCAACCATTTTCTTAAAGGAAAAAGATGGAGAAATGCGAATGAACCAAACATTTACCTAAAAATGAATGCTACTAAAGTTCTAAGTCCTTGAAAATTGGAGATTACAGTCAGAACATATGAAGAACTTTACCGAAATTTTTACTTTTTTTAGAGTGTCTTAGTAATTTAAAATTCTTGCCAAAACTAAAAGTCCTATATAATGTAAAGACAGTCTTTCATAAGCAGAGTTACCGAATCCTAGCCATCAGATGAAGTCATATTCAATCTGGACCATTCATCTGTCGGTCAATCCATGCCGTTAATATCAAGTGCCAAGCATCCTTGATGGCCAAGATAAAGAGGTGTAATGTACACTAGCCTTGTCGCATCGAATTTCGACAGTTGTACCCATGATTAGCAATAATGACCCAAGAGTATTCCTTAGGAGTAGGGGACGCCTTGGCCGTTTTTCTTGGAAAACATGATGGCTTTCAAATCATTTCACATAACCCAATGAAACATCTCGCCAGCTTGGACCCTCGTATTCAACCATTCAACGTTCAAAAATTCTGATGTTTAACATCTCTGCCTTTGCAACTTATCTCAAAGTTTTTTTCATTCAGAGCCTCGTCCTCAAACAAAGACATCGCATTTCCCTTTACAACTTTTCTGAAAGTTGCCTTCATTAAGAGTCTCGTTCTCAAGCATGGACATCATCTCTACCTTCAGAATCTCTCTCAAAGTTGTTTTCTTTTAAAGCCTCATCCACAAGTAGGGACATTGTCTCTGTCTTCACAACTTTTCTCAAAGTTTCCTTCATTCAAAACCTTATCCTCAAGTAAGGACATCGTCTCTGTCTTCACAACTTTCTTTGAAGTTGCCTTCATTCAAAGTCTCATCCTCAAGCAAAGACATAGCCTTTGCCTTCACAACATTTCTCTAAGTTGCCTTCATTTAGAGCCTCGTCCTCAAGTAAGAACATCGCTTGTGCCTTCACAACTTTTTCTCAAAGTCTCCTTCATTCAAAGTCTCTGCCTTCAAAACTTTTCTCTAAGTTGCTTTCATTTAGAGCCTTGTCTTCAAGAAAGGACATAACATCTACCTTCGCCATTTTTCTCAAAGTTACATTCATTCAAAGCCTCATCCTCAAGTAAGAACATCGCCTCTACTTTCACAACTTTTCTCGAAGTTGCCTTCACTCAGAGCCTCGTCCTCGTCCTCAATCAAAGACATCATCTCTATCTTCATAACTTTTCTCATAGTTGCCTTCATTCAAAGCCTTATCCTCAAGCAAAGACATCGTCTCTACCTTCATTACTTTTCTCAAAATTGCTTTCATTTAGAGTCTCTTTCTCGAGCAAAGACATCACCACTGCCTTCACAACTTTTCTCAAGCTTGCCTTGATTCAGAGCCTCATCATCAAATAACGACCTTGCCTTCTCCATCACAACCTTACATTGGAAGTCCAAGCATTATATGAATATCCATACACAGACTTAGGAAACTACGCATTATTGTGCAAAAAAAAATATTTACGACCTTATATTACAAGTCCATGTACTATATAAATATACGGACTACTGTTACGTCTCTTACCGAAAAGTTCCAGATCAGCTCCTACGTGGCTACTAACTACATAAATAAGTAGGGTCCAGATCCCCATGTGTCTGTTATCGAACAATCGAGGTGGCATTGTTCTTATCTATGTTCATGAAATCGATGCTCTGAGGTTATGCATCTCGAAAGATAGTAGGAAGGAGCAGCATTGCTAGAGTACTATCGCATCATCTCGTCCACGTTAAATAGGGAATCTTTTGTACAAAGATCAAACCAAAATGAGAGCCCTTGACTGATCGACATCAATGTCTGCGCAGCAGACACCAACAAGTGAAATCACAAAATTCACTCATTTAGGGGGGGGCGATAAGTGCCCGCCGACCTATGGACTAAATGATTGATGCCTAGGAAAGGACTTCTCGTCCAGCAAATGAAGCCACTTGATGCTCCATCCAACTGTCCCAAGTCCACTTCTTCTCCTATAAGTACTCCATGCAACACAATTTCAAAGGTAATGCAACTCCACACTAAAATACACTCTTTGAAGCAACGACGTTACTCTCTTATCCTTTGAAGTTAACTAACTTGACTGTCAAAGTGCTCATAGCCTCCTCCACCACCACCAGAAAATTCCACGAGTAACTAACGGTTTACTATCATGCACAGAAAGCTATCTATGTGGAGTGTTTACATGTTGGTCACATAATCCTTTCAAAAATTGCGGTCGACAAAGTTCAGACAATTGAAATGAGAATTGAGGGCTGATGATTCATTAGAAGGAGATTTGATGGGGATTTCAAGGACTTCCATGTAGGCATTAGGGGCACCGGTGGTAGAATAGGGAAAAATTGAGACGCCATTCTAGGAGTAGTGAAGAAAAGGAATAGAAACAGGTAGAGAGACCATTTAGAGAAATGTTAGAAAGTGAAAGTAGAGGAATAAATGGTATGTCAATTTTTAAAATAATAATTAATGATTTATTGAAAAAAAAAAATTATACCTGATTTTAAATTCATAAACCTAATTTTTGTAAATGCAACTTAAAATGCAAGTATTGGGGGTAATTTTCTCTTGAAATTATGTGAAATAATTGAATAAATTGGGTTAGCCTCTCACTGGCTATAAAACTTATTGTTTGTTTAGGAGAGATAATTTGAAGTAAAAAGTAATTTTATAAAGAAAGTATAATTAAAAGTAAAATAGTTAGAGCTCACATATAATATTATTTTATTGTGATTGTGCAGACTTCGAGAAAAAAATATTTTCAAATAAGTAGTATAAAACAAATCCTTAGAGTCTTGAATGAATATTCTTGCACCAATAATGCTTATTACAAATATAGAGAGCATGAGATCTATTTTAATTTTATGTTATGGACTTTATGATGTAATACAATACTTTGTAAAAATGAATGTGCTTATGCATAAAAATGCAACCCAATTAAATGGCCCAAAGAAGGAAGCCTAATTAAAAGAATTAGAGGATGGGCCTAAGGAAGACCCGAGACGGAGTAATATAGTAAAGGTCCATCATAACCCAGACCTATTAGACGCCCAAACTCTGGGCGAGTATGATAATTTATTATTATTATTCAGGGTGACGGTGCTTTCATCGCCCAAGGCTGCGAGACGCTCCAAGACCAGGGCGAATTGCCATTGTGAGTAACGGTTATTAGGGCAGTTAATGGACAATCTTATCATATCTCATGACCCAAAATCTCAGTTATAAGCGGTTAAATAGTGGAAGTAATGATAGCGGTTAAAAATGAAGTTACAAAGACAACTAAGCCATGATGAAGAACGTGGGTAGTTACAAGACGACAAGCGGTTTCAGGCAGTTCCTCGATAATGGCTATCAAAGAAGTATAAAAGAGAAGAGAAGGCATAGAAGAGACCCCGAATCAAACACTCTCGAATAGAGAATATGTAATTTTCATTGCATTTACTTTTATCTCATTTAACTTTCAATTGTTCTGTGTGCTTGCGCCCCTTGGAGGCATTTCGTTTCTCACCAATTGTAAATCTTCATCAATAAAGCACCCATTTTTGGGACTTTATCTCAAGAGGTTTGTTCCTTACACAATCGTCTCAGTTATCTTTTAATTGTTAGTAGGTCCGACTTTCCGTGCGAAACAATTCGGTATGCCCAGTGGGACAATTGGTGTTTGAAGATACAAAAACGTGAAAGCAATATGCCTCATAAAAAATTTGATAAAGAATCGGCAAGCCAGGGACTAGTCTAGTCTATGATTGAATGATATAAAGAGCAGCAAACGATATAAGGAGCAACAGAACTCTCCAGGAACAGATGGAGAGAGTCAAAGTCGTTACGAGCCAATGACGGAATTGAGTCAGCGGACCATGTGCGCACTGCTAGGTGAATTTACACAAGATGTCGTTGAGCAGGTAAACTTACGAAATGTTCATAACATGGAAAAGTTTATCCAAAATGGGAATGCACATTATGAAAACATGGCCAAACAACTAAACAACTTGAATGAAATCATGAGTAAGACAAGACGGCGTTGAACATGTAAATTTAAGAAATGTTCATAAAATGTAGAAGGTTATTCAAAATGGGAATGAATATTATGACAACATGGCCAAACAATTAAATAATTTTAATGAAATCATGAGTAAGTTAGTGGACCAAATATATCAACTAGTTATGCCCAAGTATAGGGAATTACTTTCAAAATAGAAGGATAGCAAGTCATAATTTCCCAATCCTATGTCCAAATCAACCTTGGGGAGTAACCCAAGTGCAAGAGATAATGTCCAAACCAATGGATAGAATACTCTACGTGTTAACGATGGAGGGAATACTCAGGTTAATGGTAATAATGGTTTGAATAACGGCATCTATACCACAAACCAAGTACCAAACACTAGGCCTCAAATGATCCCACATGTGAACCAGCCCATAGGAGTTCCATATGATCCCAACGTTATGTTGAAGAATCAAATTATGGAAATAATACAAGATCAAATAGCTTTTGGGATGCATCCTTTTACCAAACCGACTTATACAAAGCCATATCCTGATTAGGTAGATCAAGCATATCTGTAGCCTAGAGGGTATAAGGTATCGAAATTTTCATTATTTTACCGGTCTAAGTGAAGTTTCTACATTGGAACATATAGGGAGATTCACTCTACAGAGCTTATATTTGATAAGTTGTATAAAGACAAGCAATAAAGTTGAGCGATAAGCATAAGTTGCTAGACTCTAAACAAATTAAAGGTAAAAAAATATTGTAAATGGCACAATACATGGTCACACATGACTAACAANCATCCTTTTACCAGACCGACTTATACAAAGCCATATCCTGATTAGGTAGATCAAGCATATCTGTAGCCTAGAGGGTATAAGGTATCGAAATTTTCATTATTTTACCGGTCTAAGTGAAGTTTCTACATTGGAACATATAGGGAGATTCACTCTACAGAGCTTATATTTGATAAGTTGTATAAAGACAAGCAATAAAGTTGAGCGATAAGCATAAGTTGCTAGACTCTAAACAAATTAAAGGTAAAAAAATATTGTAAATGGCACAATACATGGTCACACATGACTAACAACTATCTGGTTTTTCATCATGTATTGCAGGATGCCATTGAGTTAGGATGAATCACGTTCAAAGCAAAGAAGAAAATAGCAGTGGGCGAAGATCCTTTTCCACAGCCACTTGGAGTGAATATGGTGACGTCTAGTTTCACAAGTAAGTTGCCAAATTCAAGTTGGTCATTGATGATCGAGAAGGAGATTCTGAATCACGTTCCAGTGTCTTTGAACGAATTGAGATGGAAGAATCTAGAAAGGATAAAGGTGCATTGTGCATCAGATGAAATAGGGAAATGAAGGAGAATGGAGACGAACTAGGAATGCAGCAATATCACCATCATCCTAACATTGCTCCAAACATACAATCGGTAGAGAACAAAATATACCATTCTATAGAAGACAGCCTTTTGAAGGGCAGTTCAGGCCGATAAACAGTGGGAGGACATTCAGACCGCATCCTCGCCAACAAATGTATGACATTCTTTCCAGTACAATGCAGGAAGAATTATGTAAGCCCAAGATTGGCTAACCAAGAGGGGGTGAATTGGTTATTAAATCTTTTTCTTTAACTACTCAAAATTTTAAACTAATGATCGCATGAATAATAAAGAATTAAACTAAACAAAAATAAGCACTTAGATGAACGATATAAATTTGTACAAAGTAAAACGTTGAGTAAAAGAGATAGAGAAAGCAAACGATATGTTATAGAGATTCGATCCAACGCAATGATCTACATCCCCCATTACCAAGCTCTCCGCCACGAGCAAGACCTTTTTTACTACGTTGATTAACTTGTGGTGCAATCCAACATTTTACAACACTTCCGGTGACTTACAACCAATGAGCACCGATCCTTTTACAACGTTGAGCTTTCCGGGACCTCAACACGACCCTCAATTCAAAAATGAATTTACAAGTGAAATCTTCTCTTCTTGATGAATGATAGAATCAAGATTGATAACAAGAAGAGATGAGACAAAAACACTTCAATAGATGACAATGAGTTTTGCTCAAAGTTTTGACATGAATTTTTTTTGATAAACAAAGGATTTTCACAAATTGTAATCACTCAAAAGTTTTTCAACAATTTAATACCTTTGTGATCTTCTTAAGGATGGAGAATAGGATGGTTGGAACTAATAAAAGTCTTTCTTTTATGCTCAAGAATAGTTAATACAAATGGAGAAATAGTGAGGTATTTATAGCACTTAAAACGGTTAAAAGTTTTGTCCATCCGGACAAGGGATCCAGATGTCCGGATGAGCTAGCCGTTAGAGATGTGCAACGGTCAAAAAATTGACTGTTACTCATCTGGACGTCCGGTTGGCAATTTTTGCCTACCGGATGGTTCTTCATGATAATTTGATCGACGTAAGTTTATTTTGAAGAATAGCCTTATCCAATCTTTTCAAAGAGAGTGATTTACAAATTCATTTATTTGATAAAAGTATTTACTCCTTTGAAAAACGATTTTATGCAATTCCTTTTAAATTTTTGAAAAAGAATGATTTTCTTGTGCATAAAAGATTTACTTTGAGCTACATGAGTAAAAGAGATAGAGAGAGAGCAAACGATATGTTATGAAGGTTCGATCCAACGCGGTGATCTACGTCCCTCGTTACCGAGCTCTCCATCACGAGCAAGGCCTTTTTCACTATATTGATTGACTTGTGGTGCAATCCAACCTTTTACAACGCTTCCTGTGACTTACAACCAAGGAGCATCGATCCTTTTACAATCGTTGAGTTTTCCGAGACCTCAACACAACCCTCAATTCAAAAATGGATTAACAAATGAAATCTTCTCTTCTTATTAAATGATGAAGGTTGATAACAAGAAGAGAAGAAGCAAACACTTCAATAGATGGCAATGTAAGTGTTTATATGAAAAACTAATGCTCAAAGGTTTTTCAAGAAATTAATGTTTTTGATCCTCTTAAAGATGGAGAATAAGGTAGTTTGGATCAATAAAAGCCTCACTTTAATGCTCAAGAATAGTTAAATGAAATGGAGAAATAGTGAGGTATTTATAGATCTCAAACGGTCAAAAATTCTGTCCTAACGGACGCACTTTACCGGACGTCTGGTATAGTACCGGATAGTCAACTAGCCGTTATTTTTTGTCAGCAAATTGGACCATTTGAAAAATGACCTTTGGAGCCTTTTTTACCGTACCGGACATCCGGTACGGGTCATGGGCTCGAAACGCCCTCGTTTTTAATTTTTCTCAAATGTAGGAGTCGAAGGGACATTTTTAAGATGTTTTTCAAAGAATTTGTCATATTTAAAAAATATACATTGCGAATTTTGCATTTGAAAAACATATTTTACAAGTAAGACATTTTGNTTTAATGCTCAAGAATAGTTAAATGAAATGGAGAAATAGTGAGGTATTTATAGATCTCAAACGGTCAAAAATTCTGTCCTAACGGACGCACTTTACCGGACGTCTGGTATAGTACCGGATAGTCAACTAGCCGTTATTTTTTGTCAGCAAATTGGACCATTTGAAAAATGACCTTTGGAGCCTTTTTTACCGTACCGGACATCCGGTACGGGTCATGGGCTCGAAACGCCCTCGTTTTTAATTTTTCTCAAATGTAGGAGTCGAAGGGACATTTTTAAGATGTTTTTCAAAGAATTTGTCATATTTAAAAAATATACATTGCGAATTTTGCATTTGAAAAACATATTTTACAAGTTAGACATTTTGTCGTGAATTTTGAATTGTGAAATCAAAACTTTGAGCTTGTCACG
>CAIGRL010233184.1:0-10918 GCA_903798325.1 Fraxinus xanthoxyloides
TGAATATAAAACTAGGCAAATATAGTGCATATGTGACAACAAGGTGTGAATTCAAGGTTACATTTCCAAAATGGTAGACTTTTTTAATAGAACCATCTGGTAAAAAAATAGGGGCAGGTTTATGCAATGGTATTAGACTTTCAATCAAATTTGAGTCCACACACATATGATTTGATGCACCTGTGTCTATAATCCAAGTACCAGGTTTAATAAAATCAAGTCCATTCAAGATGTAGTTCAAGGCATAGTTAGGAGTAGCACCTGCTGAATCTGCCAATTGTGCCAAATTAGTGAAGTTTCCTTCTGCAGCAGAGTTTCCCTTCATATATTTTGTAATCTCTTGTTGAATCAAGTCTGCAATGGAGGATGGAAAGTCATTGCTCTTCTTTTTAATATGCTCATCAGTGAGATCCAAAGGAGTTTCAACCATATGTGCCATGTTCTTATTTAACATTTTCCTTTTCTGCTCTGGTAGTTTCTTAAACCAATCGGGGGATCCATCTAGTTTGAAACACGTATTTGCAGTATGTCCATTAGCACTGTAGTAGTCACAATGCAGTAATTTCTTTGCCTCCTTCCTTTTAACATTGTTAAAATGGTTGTTAAAATGATTCTTTACTATCCCATCCCTTTTGAAACTCTGTGATCTTGCAAACATAGCATTATGTCCTGTAATTTCTAGATATGATGTCAGTACCTCTCTCTGTTTCTCCACCCTCAAAACCATAGAGTAAGCTTTATTTACACTAGGCAGAGGGTCCATCAACAATATTTGGTTACGAATATTGTCAAAAGAGTCATTCAAACCCATGAGGAACTGCATCAGATGATTTGCCAGAGTGATATCTGAGACAGATTAAGCTGCTCCACAGGTACATTGAGGAATCGGCATTAAACATGGTAACTCATCCCATAATTTCTTCAGTTTAGTGAAATATTGAACTACAGTTAATGAACATTGGGTGATGAAACTGATTTCCCTTTGCAACTGATATAGTAAAAGGCCATTTGATTCACCAAATCTCTCCTCCAATTCCTTCCATAACTCCATTGCAGAGGCAGTATTAGGAAGGCATCAACAACGTCCTTGGAAGTAGAATTCAATAACCACTAGGTAACCATACAATCTACTCTTTTCCATTGATCAAAGTTGGTAGAATTTTCTTTTTGCATCTTGCATTTTCCGTTTATGAATCCCAATTTAACTTTTGCACCTAGGGCTATTCTCACAGAGCGACTCCATGATAGGTAATTGTTACCTGTTAGTGGCGTCGATACAAGCGTCATGCCTGGGTGATCTGATCCCTGTCAATACAGTGGATCACTATTGTTGTAAGTTCAAGCTTTCATAGCTTCTTCACTAGGAACACTTTCAGTTCAGTCAGATCCAGTAGATCGCCATCTTCTCAGCCCAAGGAAGATCGTAATTTCAATTGCTATTTTCTGTAACAAATATCAAACGAACACGAGTAATATCAGATGTATCTGCTCTGATACCATGAAGAAATCAAGCCATAATTCTACTAGACATAGCAGAAATATTTCATACGGTAAAGATGATTTAATAAAGAAAATGAACTTCTCAATCTTATTGAATGAAATTGGAAACGTATTTATACAAGAATAACTCTCACTCTTAACTAATTACAGCTGGAGTAAACAACTAATGTGTGACTACAAACAAACTGTAACTGAACCGTAACTAATTGGACTTTAAACTGGCGTAATACAAATTAACTAAGAATTAACAAGAAATTATTATTTCTTCAGACCAGTATAATGTTTTAAACATGCTCCAGCACCAGCAACATCAAGCCTGTCATAAATCATGAAATTCTGAATTTTAAATTCATTCGCAGGGTTCAGTAACTTTTAGATATATCATTTCAGTAATTTTAAATTCTTCTTCTGAACAGTTTCCTTCGCTTCTAAATCATTGCAGGAATTCAACGAGGCAGCCAGATGAACTGAAACAAATGTAAGCAGCTTAATATTGCTGAGATCGAAAAGAACTCGTGACTTGAGATATTTAATAGAAAATGATATAGAAGAACTAAACCATATAAAATTTAGGTACATCTCGAGTAGCTTAAAAAATTTTGTGATTAAGTGCACATGCCTTTATGAACTTCAAATGATTATTTCGCCAGAAAGTATGACGTTTCCCATATTCAGACTTGTTGAGTGAATAAATTAAGGTCCTTAACTAATTGTTCTACTTTTTCAAGAAGTGACAAGTAGTTCATAATTTAAACCAAGTGTTTTCCAATCAAACTCAAGACTTACACGCCAAAGATCAAAAACATGTTCGTGAAAACCAGAGTAGAGTAGTATTGAAAGGAATTCATACAAATCTCAAAAACCACACAACAGCTCTTCGCTAATTTCTTTACATATAAAGGCCTTGTAAAACAAATATTGGAGAACAACAAAAGTGAGAGACTGTTATTGATCCAATAGCAATCCCTGTGGCACTTTTAATTCCCTTTTGAAGACATTCATTTACTAGTGTGGGCAACACTTAGCTTCTACAAATCTTTTCATTCACATCTTAACATAAGGTAAAAAAGTCACAACAAAAACTCTAGGATATTGTTCTTCTCATATTTTATACACTAATTTACTAATTCTTTTTTGCAGCTTCAGCTTCTATAGTCGCAACTCGCAACAGATGAACTATATAGATCACAAATTAATTACACTTTGAAATTAACAGGAAAAGATACATCTCAGTTCTATGAAAATTTGACCAAAAACAAAAACCAAATCATAAACATACTTCAGGTATTTACGCAATACCATACATCATAGTGAGAATTGACTGTGGGTACTCGGTTCATGGTTATGTTTTTTGTCATTATATTTTTATTAGCAGCATATTATTATGCAATGCTTGATCATACTCTCCAGTTATTCTACTTATCTTTTTTATTTAGGTAAATTTTTCCCTATGAAGTATGTCACATATGTGATTGTAAACCATTCATTTGGACAAAGATGCATTACTCTATTAATATTTGTCTTATTACAGCAAGTGCCTTGGTTGTCTCTATGTACCGCGGGAGTCAAAATCATCTGACTTTAAGGGAGTCTCAGGTATATATTTTCCTTTTCACTTTTTCTTGTCATCTTAAATGCTAGTCCAGAAGTCAATGATTCGGCCAAAGTAGGATAACGTGGAATATTTCCACGACAAAATAGGACTACTTAGGTGTTACATTCTTCAGGGACGACATAAATAAGGAAAGACATAATTTCAGGCATGGCGATGTTTAGAGTTATGTTGATGTGTAACCTATTCAGTTATTGATGTGAGCACGAAGCCGAGTACATCAAAGTCAAGCCCCGAGAAAGATCTGTTGATTATCAAAGGAGGTCCGATAACACGTTCGAGGGCAAAATTGGTGAAAGAGGCGATGAAATTACTTGCTTAAGCTACGGTGGACAAAGTGTCGAAGTTAACAAGTCAAGGAACAAGTTTCATGTTGAGCTCGGAAGAAGAAACTAAATTGATCAACTCGGTTCAAGCAGCGAACGAGCAGCGTGGATGAAAATGTGCATAACTTTCAATTCGGGTGTCAAATTTCCGTCCATGAGTACATTCTGAAAACAGCACGAAATTCTACACAAGGAAAAAGAGGAGTTAAGATTAAAGTCATGCGACCACATAGCTTAAAATACCATGAGGCCACATGCGTTTTAGAGTATTGGGATTAAAGATGTCAAAATAGGGTCAATAAGGAAAAATGACGTATTGACGACGTTGGACGGTCGCTCGACTCCCGCTCGAGCGAGAGGAGCAAAATTGGAATAACGAATCTGTCGCGCTCTCTCCCCCCGATTATCGCTCAAGCGACCTTATTTTTCGATTTTACACGATGTTTGACCTAGCTACCATGTTTTAGGGTTTTGGACTGTTCACCTATTAATAGTGGACTCTTCATTCAGTTTTGTAAATAGAATATTGCAAAAATTGTATTCTCTCTCCATTGGTTGTTAATAAAGTATTTTGTTTCTCGTTGTGCGATCTATTATTCATACCGCGACATATCACCTCCTCAAATTCCTAACACGCTTTTTGTGGCATTAAAAACTGTGCAAACTGTATATGTGAGGTTCAGATTCTATGGGTGCCTAACTGTTCCATTTATTTTATTTCTCCTCTTACAACAGAAGGGACAACCACAAATGGAGACTACATCCTTCCATTCAAGAATGGTGCATTTTTAGCCAAGGCTCCAGCTTTTCCTGTCATTTTAAGATATCCATACCAGAGATTTAGTCCTGCACGGGACTCTATTTCAGAGGTGAGTTTTTGTTTTGTAATATTTAATTTTCATTATCCTATCACTTCAGTTGGGGTGAACTTTCAATCTCTTGGAGTTCCATCAGTTTCGTAATATTTCCAATAATTGTGGATGCCGATTATAGTACAATCTTACTGTTCTAAAGGGGTCCGACACTTTTGTATTGATCTCATGACTAGTCTAATCTTTTTGACCGTATTGTTTTTACATACATGTTGTCCAGGCACGCCATGTGTTGCTTCTTCTGTGTCAGTTTGTAAATTACATGGAAGTGACACAATTACCTGTATATTACCCCTCGCAACAAGAAAAGGATGATCCGAAGCTTTATGCTGAGAATGTTCGACGGTTAATGGCTCGTGAGGTGTGCATTTTCATCAGTTTCTAATAGTTTAGGTTGCAAATACATTTTCATCGGTTAATGGCTCGTGAGGTGTACATTTTCATCAATCTCTTTATGTATCTTGCTTATGGCAATAATAATATGTAGTCTTTCACATTCTCTTTTTGTCGGCACAACGTAAATAAAATCTCTTTATAACCTGTTGACTGGTGATTATTCCGAGGCATTGGATTCCAAATTGCAGTCATATATTTGAAGCTCAATTTCCAAGTAAATGCTTTGTAAAAATTTATAGGGAAATAGCTTATTGAAACCTCTTGCTCAAGTTTCCCAACCTTCCATTATAATATAAATATTGAATGACTGAAACTGTTCAAATTTTCATTGAGTAGTCATGTTGCTCACATGGAAGCATGCCTGACTTTATATTTCTAGGCACCAGCCGAAGTTGAGATATATACCTGACTTGGATATGTCATTGGATGGTTTCGGTCATTGGGACTCATGGTGCAACTATAAGAAAGGTTGAGGGAGGATTTACTCTCAGAAGTCTTAAAAATAAGAAATGAAGAGCGCAACCAACTGCAGCCACACTTGCTTAATTACTGCCAGTTCAGCTGAAATTTCTTATTTTCTGTTGCTTTTACGTGCAGGGTAATTTGATTCTTTCAGATATAGGCTTGGCAGAGAAACGAGTATATAGCATACCTACTGTTTTTGCATCAGAAAGACGATTGATAATATTCATGACCTCGCTCTGAAAAGTTATCTAGTCCATCTTGGATCCTTGCTACTGTTAGTGTTGCTACTGAATATGGTGGTTTCCCACCCAAAAATCAAAAATCTATTTGTTTTCCATTATTCTTCTGTAACTTTTTAAGACATAAACGGGTGGCCATTAATAATGTTATGATATTCTTTGCAATTAATTTTCATTCTTCACTTCAAGAGCTCTCTGAGTTATACTGTATTTTGCATGTACTCGGCATAGAAACTATTGAATACCCTTTAAGTCTTCTATGGCATTGTTGGTAGGGAGTATTACATAGATTTAGACGGTATTAAAAAAGAAAAATAAGTTGAAAACTTGTTTATTAAACTGCCCGGTCCTATCGAGTTCTGTATACCAAAAATGCACTCGGGGTAAAAAAATGCTCGGTTAATCTGAATTATCTATTTGATAATGCTGCAGGATTGTTTTGTCAACGATAGCCCCAGATTCGCCTTGTGTATATTCATTTGTATAAATCTATTATTTGACCCCAGGAAAAAGGTAAAATTAAGAGCAGAAAATTATGCTGGAAGAAAGCATTCTTGTTGTTGATAAGGCTTCAAAATGTATTTCTGTGGACATCATAACATTGCTGCAGCTTTAGTGAGATTCTTGAAGCTGAGCTATTTTTAACATTATTGACAGTTGGATTAACAGATCTTGGAAGCCGATCTATCGAAGAAAATGGACTTAATATTGCTTCCGGTTACAATTTGACGTAATATTTTTAGAAGGGGCTACAGCAGGTTCTGTTCAACTTGACGAAATTAAGTCTTCTACAAAAAATGAGAAATTATAGTTAGCATATGGCATCATAGCATCTCTTGAACCATCTTTGTGAGCAGTTTTGGACCATGCTTATTTAGAACTGAGTATTCCTAATACAGTTGTTGGGTAGTCATATTTTCATTTGTATTTGCCACTTAGCATTTCCCCAGAGTGAGTGAAGTCAATAATATCTCTCAGATCCCGTATCCCCAGTGTTATTTATAATGAACATTTATATCAAATCCTTTTGAAAAGGAACCAGATTGACAATTACAATTGAAAGGAGTTCCTTTGTTAAAAAGATGAAAGAATCAGCAAATGCAAAGGAAAAATAGTACTTTTTTTCACACAACATTTCCCTCCCAAACCGTATCGTAGTTTTGAAAATTCACAAACTAGCCCAGAAACCGATTCTATGGAACACGAAGACATCCCTAGTCTTTTCTTTCCTTTGGTGAGCCTTTTGTAGACCTTAATTCCCACAATGGAAAGCAACCTTTTAATGGGGATGATGCCGACAACTGCCTCTGCCTGGTCGAGATTGAGGACAGCCAACACGAACTACTTAGCTTCGTCTTCTCATTATCGTCACATGCTTCAGATTTCGGGTCACCTTGCACAGCAGTAACTTTAAGGGATTCAGGTAAGACGCAGTTAAAGATTGAACCTAGGTCAACAACAAACAAAAACATACAGTCAAGTGCCGAATTTCTAGGTAGAAAATGTCATCAGAATACTAGGCAGAAAATGTCATCAGAAACGAAGAAAAAAATTACTTGAGGAATTCTGCAAATAGTTTGAATAAAATTCTAATCGGAATTTTTTCAGTCTTCTGGGCCAAAACGTGATTATACGAGTGTTTTTTCTTTTGTCACCTGTTTTCTTTCCTTTTTCACCTCTTGTGAAATGTTGTGTTAAGCACTAATCAAATGAAAAAGTAAGAAACGAAGCAAACACACAAGTTTATAGTTGTCCTCCACCGTCAACCTAAGAACTTCGTCCACTGGCCGTTGCAAGTTTTCACTATAATGTAGAAGAAGAGTACAAGTTTCATCACTCCTCTCGCAATATTAGGTCGATCCACGGTCAACGAGATAAGTTTAGAGTAGAAATGAAACACCTATTCTACAAAATAGGACTGATATTATAGGGTGATATGCATTATAATAATCAGCAGCATAGAATGTTACTTGAATGTAAAAAAAGGGTAAAACTTGATGCAAGAATGAGGAAAAATACCTAATTTTGCTAGTCGATTTACCCATTTTGGGATTTTTTTCCCTGTGAGCTTGTGACATATGTCTTTGCAGAAATGATTGCAATTCTTCACAATCAAGTGATATGAATCACCATTGTAGTTTGCGGCTTTACATTCAATCAACTCCCGTACTTGGGTCGCATCCAAAGATGTAGTCCCAATGAATATTGACTTCCTAAACTTAAAACCCGGGCATTCTCGAGGTTCAACTTCAAAGACACCACTTGAAGGATAGTCATGAGCTCCGAATGCATACTCCACACCATGAACTGCAAATGAACAAGCAATCTTAATCAGAAAAAGTTCTCTACTATTTATTTACGTCAACTCATAAAATAGTCTGGACTAAAGAGGCACACAGGTTAGCCAAAAAATTTGAGTTCCCATATTAGATAAAATTATATTCAATTGTAGCAATAAATGTCATGAAGTTGTCATTTTTTTTTATTTTTTTTTTTATGTTTCACTTGCTTGAAACATGAGAAGACGCAAGAATCACGCCAACCCATGATAAAGATCAAATAAGCAATTTTAGGACCTTCGAAAGAAGAAAATAATCATCTTTATATTTGTTTTTTTGTCAATGTTCTAAAAATATGTCAGCCATGCCTGTGCTATAACCGCTTACAACTCTCATTGCATATGCTATATCAGGTCGTTCCACGGCCAAGGAGAAAAAGCTTTACATCATTGTCGTGAACTCACAAGAATTCAATACATTGATAACGAAATAAGAAAATCAATGAGACGAAAAATATAACAGAAGCAGTCAAATGTACCTTCCACACCAGAATGAAATATACCTAGGCCAGCCCAGTAGACATAACCATTCGCTGGTGTCAAGTCGTACACATTGAGATAAACCGAAGTGTTTCCAGGACCATGATCTGTCGGCTTCACTTTGGAAAATAAACAAAAACGAGGGACTGATTTTCCTTTCAAATACTGGGGAACTATGGACTTCCACCGCTCCTTTAATCCTAATGTCATGTTGCTTCTACGGGAAACCAGATCTCAGTGAAGAACCAATAGCATCTCGTACATCTGGACAATATATATGAAGATGAGGCTAAGATGTAAACAATAAAGGAACGTCAAGAACAAATTAGACTAAAAAAACCATGTCATCTGAAAAAATTAGTTGATTTTTCATTGTTGCAAATAACTAAAGTTTTCGCACAAGAAAGTCAATTCAGTGACATAATACTCAATAATTGGTGATATTGACAAATATAGTATAAAATCTATTTGTGCGACAAAAATACAAAATGTGTATGGATCAAACCTTCGATTATTCTTAAGGATATTACTTGGTTGACCTACAGGATTTTGACCAAGACGAAGGGCTGGTATGTTTGAATTTCGATAAAGAAAGAACATGTTTCCAAGAAAAAAAAATGAAAGAATAGAAAATTTAGGGGGGAAAAGGGAAAAAAAAAAAAAAAATGGAACCAGCAACATGTTTTTTCAACTTGTGAAAGTCAACATTGACAGGAGTGGGAGGCCACTAATATAGCCACTCATATCATTATTAATTATACCGATCCTTTCATCTTGCACATTTGCTTCTCAATCTGTCCATGGCTATCAAAACAGAATTAACAGCGTGTTTGCTAAGCTTAAAATATTTACGTGTAAGTAATTAAGTAAGTTCTAAAATAAATAACTTTTTTTATTGATTAGTCGATGGAAATAAGTTGTTTATTCTACCAGTAAGACAATACTTAGTTTCAGAATAACATTTTTTGCTTGGAGTTCAGATGAAAAGTAGTAACAAACGTGCTTTAAGAACAAAAGTTGCTTCAAAGTATCTTTTATTAATTATTAAACAAGCTTGTCAAGTTTCAATACTTGTCTGAGACACAATAACTCATATTAGAATAGCTCATCCATATAAGTTTTATCCTAATGCTCTGGGAACACAGCAGTCTTTAAATTTGCAAGTCAAATCATTACAGCCAAAAACTATGTAATAAACCCATTTGCTTTAACATAAGCTTAAATTACTTCAACTGATTCAGCTTTCAGGAAAATAATTCTGGGGATGTTCCATCATTACTACAAAAATACCTAACATATATTCTCCCGTGGCATAGGCGGTTACTATCTAATTGTATTGTTGACTCAGTATGTTTCATGTACATGAATTTATTGTCTAATAAAATGCAATCATGCTTACTGATAATCTTAAAAATTAATTCAAACTTCTCGACTGATACCTAAACTCTCGCAAAGATAGACAAACATGAGCACATGCAAAGACAGCTTTTTAGAAATTTAATTTTTTACGATATCATCTGGTCAACGATGAATAGGAAATGGAAAATCCAATATCAAAGAGGAATCAATTAAAAAAGAACAAACTTCCTGAATTCTTAATGAATCAGTGTTCTTCTGCATACTTGAAACAAGAACTGAAGATGACATCAAAAAGCCAGTACATGCACGTACAAGGAAGATTTAAAACTAAAGTCAAAATGGGAAGTAGGGAACAGTCTAGGATGCCAAAAGGACTATAAAAAGTGCAAATTCACAAATAATATTTGCAGTTTAAATACTTCAAGATCGATGTACAGAATTCAACAATACAATGTCAACCTTGAAAAAATAAATAAATACAGAGCCAACTACAGCTATAATTCTGAATTTTCTGCCATGTCTTAAACAATAATTGGAGAATGAGTTAGATAATTAATATTTTAAGTTGTAAACACATCAGCGCAGGCGTCTTGAAACTGGAATCAGAAACCCAGAAAATGTCACTATTTTCAACTCAATAACGTGCAAGTTAAAAAAAAAAAAAACCATATTGCAGATGAGTAAAGCAAAAAGCATTTGTTTATCAGTGAAAAACTTACTATCAAGAACCACGCAAGGATGAAGAGTTATCAAATATTAATGTATTTGTCGGAAAAAAAAACAGTGTAATCTCCATCGAAATGGTGAACTGAGGGATTCGAAATAATGAAGTAATTCCTCCAATTTCGACCAACGCCTATCTACATAATTTCAAAACCCTTTAAATTCAAAACATATTATGCGATAAATTAACAGGTACATTTTACCCTAAAAGAAGCATAAATCAGTAGAATTACGAGTTAACAACCCATAAACATAAAACATTTTGTCAGTAATAAGAGAAAATAACCATATACCACAACCAAATGAAAACATTTACAGCTAAAGGAACACATTAAAGTAATCAAGAAAATTTTAAACTAACAGATCAGCCCACGACAAAATCGAATAAAATTATAAGTTGTTTATAAAGAAAAAGAAACAAGTTTTCAATCTAACCCCAGAATTCAAGCTTACGAGAAGAATTATAAAAAAAACTTGTAGCACAGTAACTTACAGTTGATGACGTTGGCACCTGCATAACCTTATGGGCTTTCAATGTTTTTTTTCCTGAAAAAATCTCAGGTAATGGACACTGCAAAGATTCCTAGGAAAAAAAAATAAAAAAAAAT